>MNCI01001480.1:40919-137575 GCA_015680685.1 Gnetum montanum
AGATAGTTACTCTCCATTGTTACATTATTTACTTTTGATTCATTCTGGGGAACCAGATTGCTTTAATGAAGTAATGTAGGTGAAAAATCATGTTAAGTAGGAGTTGGCTATGAGAGATGAGATGAAGTCACTCTAGAAGAATATGACATAGACACTGACTAAGTTTCTAGAAGGAAAGAGGGCATTGTAGAATAAGGGGATGTATAGGATCGAGGAAGAACATGATGGTAGCAAAAGATACAAGGAAAGGTTAATAGTTATGGGTTTCCAATAGAAAAGAGGAATTGGATACATAGAGATTTTCTCTCTTGTAGTAAAGTTGACTACTATTAGATTAGTACTAAGTATTGTGGTTACTGGTGATTTGCATCTAGAGCAATTAGATGTCAAAAATTCTTTCTTACATGGTGACCCAAATTCTATTTTTTGGTTGCTATCATTCCTTTGTATTCCTTAGAAGTTGAAGGTTTAAAACTTGAAGGGTCTAAAGTTGAAGGGACACTATTTTCTCTTGTTGTTATTTGAAAGTTTGATGTATGCTATGATCTGTACTAGACCTGACATAGCACATGAAATAGAAGTTGTTAGTAGGTTCCTATATGATCTAGGAAGGGAGCATTGGTAAGTTGTAAAGTGGATCCTGAGATATCTAAAAGGAACTTTATGTATGACACTTTGTTTTAAAAGGAGTAGCATTACTCTATAGAGTTTTTCTGATGTAGATTTGGGAGGTGATTTGTACAATAGGAAGAGCACGACTAGTTATATTTTCATTATGGGTAGTACTGCTATGAGTTTGATGTCTTGACTTTAGAGGAGCATTGCTCTCTCAACCATAGAAGCAAAATATATGGCTATATCAAAAGCTAGAAAGGAGATGATTTGGTTGAAGGATCTTCTAAGAGAGTTAGGTAAGACATAAGACAATAGTGAGCTTTTTAGTGATAGTTAAAGTTCCATACATTTGGCTAGAGATCTAGTTTTTCATTCTAGATTAAAACACATTTAGTTGAAATATCATCAGATCCATGAGTTGATAGATGATGGGACATTACTGCTGAGGATGATTCCTAGGTCAAAGATCCTTGTAGATATGTTGACCAAGGTGTTCATCACTACTAAGCTAATGCTCTACATGACCTTAGCAGCCCTCTATGATTAGTGATGAGAAGGCACCATACTAGATGTTGATGGTGGACATGGAAGAAGCAAGGTTGCAAGCAAAAGTTTTTTTTAGATCAATCTCCAAGTGGGAGATTGTTGGAGTCATGTGATGAATAATTCAAATTCTATTTCTAGTTTTCTACCATTACATTGTACCATATTTTTAAGGGTTGACTGTTATAGAAGTTGAAGTGTTGATCATTACAGAAGTTGAAGGGTGCCCATTATAGAAGTTGAAGGGTCGATTGTTTCAATTATGGATGGTCTCTTTATTCATATTTATGTAAAATTCCAAAACTCTCTTGTAATTGTAATATGAAAAATATATAATGAAACTCTAGTGCAACCATGAATGGATGGTGATCTTGCTAAACCATGAAAAATATGTTTGTTCTCTATGTGCTTGTTTTTCCTATTCTTGTTTTTTTTTTCACTTGATTCATTTCCTAACATGTAAAATATCCAATTGCATGTTATTCATCTTTTAAAGTAGGTTATCTTTAAAATAGGAAGTGACTTGTGGTATAATTCACTTGGGTTATAGCATGTAGCTATGAGGTTTTCAGGGAGGAATTTTAACATTGATGCGAATAACTTGTAATTTTAATGCTATTATAGCCCACTCTTTTTTCTTAATTAACTTCATTATGAAAACATTTTTAAGGATGTAAATATACCCAAGAGTCTTGATTCATGATGAAAATAAACTGAGGATAGCATCTGGATCATAAGACCTATTTATTTTTCCATTGCCATAATGTACATCAATGTCAATGACATCCACTTGTTTGTAACTAGAATTTATCGCTAATGAACAATAAGGGCTTGGACAAGTAATTTTATATACTCTAGATAATAGAGTCATGTAGTTTTGAAAGTAGAGGAAGTCTCAAAAATTTCCATTTTTTTGTTAAAATGTATAGCTTCTCTTAAATCACTAGAACCTTATAAAGCCTACTCAATTAAATGGCCAAAATGTGCCAACAAAAGCTAGTGTGATGAATACTAGTTTTTTTTTTTTACTTCATCTTAGTAGTGGTCTATTTAATGGTAATGATGATCATCATGATCATTGTGGTGATTGTGATGAGATCAAGGGTCATGTTATGAATTTTAATGCCATTGTTAGTAAGAGGAAGACTAATAATGATAATTTGTTTGATGATGATGATTATTAGGATAGTCATTGTGAGAAGATCATTATTGATATGAGCGAAGACATTGATAGTGATATGATTTTTCAAAATTTTAAGATGCATGCTATTGATTATAGCAATAATTAATTTATGAAGTTTGTTGATGGATTTGACTATATTAGCTATAAAATGGTTGATCAGCATGAAGGCACTCTACATGGTGATGCTAATGATGAAAGGAATCTAAGTGGTAGACTTCCAAACACCAAGAATAAAATGATGAAGAAAAGGAAAAAGAAGAAAAGAAAGGATGTTGGATTAATAAAGCCTAATCTTTTTTTTTCTCATTATTTATTTCTTGTAGTTTTGAATCATCATGGGAATGCAAGGGAAGCATTCCAAGAAGATGCTCAAATTAAGAAATCATGGTAGGGCATGAGGACAAGCCTTCATGAGAAAAGAAATCTCAAAACCAAAATCTCACATAATACTCATTCTCATGTTTGTAATGCATTGTGTCACGATTATTGTACTAAGTGTGATGACCTTGAGTCATGAGGACATGGTGCCTTCCAGCTTGTGAAAGATCATGAAACATGAAATTTTTAAGGATGGGAGAGTTAGTGTAGGGATACCTCTTCTGATCCTCTTGTTCTATCCTACATGTATGTTTTGTAGGTTTTGAACTTGAAGAAGACACCTTGAGAGGCTAGGATATGTCTTTGCTAGGACCTAGAGGTGATAGGAGACATCACCCAACCTTTGTGTAATCCTGAATGTATCTTGGAGGAGTGTGTCCTATTAGTGCATGTGTATTTTTATGTTGACTTTGTTGATGATGCCTCATGGATGTTTTGGCATGTTTGGGGATGTTTTGGAATCAATTTGATGAGTTTATAGGGTTTCATGATCTATGGGAACTTGTTTAGAGTTATCTAGAGGTTCCTACCCTCAAAACAAGCATTTTCATATTTAGCTCTAGTAGGTGAGATATCTCAACTACATCTAAGATGTCTTAGCTGCATTCAAGATGTCCTAGGTAAGACATCTCCTGCAAGACATCTTATATAATATGTCTTAGGCAAGACATATTGACATTGAAGGAGACATTTTGGAAAAATAGTAGGCATCTTTCCTTAAGAGTTGGGTTGACTCAAAGACATCTTGGAAAGGTCAAAGATAACTTGAACGAGTAAGAAAAATTCTAAAAGTGGCTATTTTAATTTAGGAAATAGTAGAAGGAGATATGAAAGGATGAGAATTAGTGATAAGAGGTAAGAGAGGATGGAAAACAATGTAAGACCTTCAAGTAAAGCTTGGGGAAAATTTTCTAGGATTTTTCTTGTCTTATTTTTAATATAATTACGATATGTGTTTCATATTAGTGTGTGAAAGAAAATACCAAGAGGTATGGGTAGAAAATATTTAGAAAAAGGATCAAGAGCATTAGAGAGCTCTTGAGGAAGGAGAGCTTGTGTATGAAAATTAAGTGAAAGACAAGGAAGTGCACTTGAGAGAGATTAAGGAAATCTTCTATAAGTGTCTTGTCTTGAGATTTGACTCCATGGTAACCAATTGATAATTGAGAGGGGACAAGTGAGACCTCTAAGATCCTTGGGAGAGTTGTGATTTGAGCTTGGCTTCTCATATTTGATGTCCTATTTTCTCTATAATTTAAAGGTTTTCTTAATATAAAGAAGATTTCTCCATTTTATTATGTTGTGAGTTGTGAGTTGAGATTTCTATTTTCTATAATAAATCTCCTCATATCTTGGTTTACCTTGGTATTTTGTTCCTATTTCTAATGAATGTATTTGACCATTTGGCTCTTCTATTGTTTAGCATTTCATAGGTGATGATTCTCCAAGGTTAGCATAAGATTTTTTTGCAAACCTATTGAAGGTCACAACTAGAAGAATTTATCAATGTTTCTGACATTGACACATCAATGATCACCATCTCTTTTTCATTCTTGGCATCTTGAAATTTTTTGTAAAGTTGCTAAAAAGCTTCACCTATTATGAGCTATGGCCTAAGAATGGATGGGTTAGATAAGTGGATTCTAAGTTCTAAAACCTTAGTTGCCAACCACCGGTTGCTAATTGTATCCTCCTTGAGATACACATTGGTAATGAGTAACTTACTCATTCTCTCTAGCAGCTATGACTAGGTAGCTAAAATGTCTTCTAAGAGACTGAAGATCTTTGGAATCAATTGCCTAGCTTCAACCAATTTCTCTAACACTTCTTTGTGCTATGCTACGCTCATCCCCTTACTCCCTACTTTTTTTG
Source organism: Gnetum montanum (assembly GCA_015680685.1). Taxonomy (NCBI): domain Eukaryota; kingdom Viridiplantae; phylum Streptophyta; class Gnetopsida; order Gnetales; family Gnetaceae; genus Gnetum; species Gnetum montanum. Next base: position 45,511 of record MNCI01001480.1, read on the forward strand.
ATACTTGAACATCTACCATGGAAACAACATTAAGAATAAATACTATAGGAGCACTTAGAGCTTCTCCAATTCTATCTACTATCATCTTTGCTATAGTGTGTTGGTCTTTGTGTGTCATGAATAGGATTTTTGTTCTTTCTCCCTCTAGCATAATAGAAAAGGCTGCTACATTACCAAATATTTTAGGAAATGCTTGTTCTAGAATGCACACAGTGACTTCTTTGACATTAGTATTGGAGTGAATAGGAGCTTGGTATCTTCATGAGGAGAATAGTAGGGCCATTTCATCCACTGACCAGCCAATGATTTTTGCAAGCTCACTTAGGTCACTCATAACTGAATGGTACATAGAAGGTTCAGCATCACCTTAGAAGGCTTGTTATTATAGTTGTTATTACCTAATATTCCTTAGGCACTTAGTAGCTACGATCATTTTTTTGTGTTACCTTTGGTGCTGCAAGTGGTGGTGTGGGTGGAAACTCTTCGTTTTGAAGCTTAACAAGTGCTTTTTCCTTTATCATCTACTACCATGGTGTAGTAGGAGCCTTGCAGATCACATCATTCATATAACATGATATACCTCATCTTTAGAATATTTTTTGATAAGGTAGAAAAAAGAGAATATCTTCCTACCCTTCTTATTTTTCTTAAATCATTTCTCGATATATAGAATGATGAACTGGGAAAGGTTAACCTAGAACTTTTTACTAAGAGCCTTCAAGGAGAAGGTAGTTACCTTGCTTGGTCTCATCATGGAATTGAGATGATAGGCCATGATCTTGAGGTAAGATTTCTCTACCTTGGTTAGGGCATTGTAATCATAATGGTTCACTCCAAAGCATTACTAAACCTATTCTTTCTTTGCCTTAGGATCTACTTGTGTTGAAATCTTTTCTAGCTTTTCTCTAGAGGTTGAAAACTCAAGGACCTCCATGATAGCTTCAATTAAGTAGAATATGATGATATCTTTGATCTTGATTCATGTACCATGATCCACCAGTGGAGAGAATGAACCATAGCAGAGATCCTTGTATTTAAGTTTTGATCTCCTCTAGTGCTAACTCTAGGAAAGATCCAAAGTTTAGCTCCTGAGGAATTAAGTTCTAAACTTCTTTATTTTATATATTCTCTAGGTAGGATTATATAAGCATGACCTCTAGATTGGGTTGTGGTCTTGGGACCTCATCTTGCTTGGATTGTTCTATTCCAGGAGTGAAAATCTGACAAATAGATTCCACCTTAGTTTCCTCATGGAAGGGCTTGGTAGCATGAGTTCCCTCGGTAGCTTGCTCTTTATGTTGTTATTATTATTTCCTTCCTCCATGAGGTCATTTATTTTGGGGCTACGATGACCATACTACCTATAATCCTATTTTTGGCATTAGCTGTGATTACAAATATAACCCTAGATCAATTATTTGAGTATAATCTCCATATATAGAAAAACCTTTTAGTTGTTCAATAGGGTTAAGTTTTTATTTAGTGATTTCATGCTTATGAAAATATTTTATTATTATGTTATTCCTACTTCAATGGGGGTTAATTATTGGTATTAATTCTTTAGATTATTTTTAATATTATTTTAATATCTTATTTGTGAGGTCTTAGAAAAAATTTAAAAAAATTTTATGTCAAAATATAGTGTTTGATATTCCCATGATTTAAAGCATGCTTTAGAAGCTTGAGGATTGAAGAATAGGTGAAAATTAATAAGTGATGAGAAAGTTAATGGCTCTTGGAAGGCTCTAAGTTCTAAAAATTATGAAAAATGCCCTTGTGTTTCAAGAAAAATGTAAACAATCAGCTAAGTACTATGTGTATTTATAGTATTTTTGCACTATGTCGATGGAGATGCATTGACATATTTGACTATGTTGATGGAGATGCATCAATGCAATCATTTATAACATTTTTTAACTTTGAAGTATAATGAATTGTAAAATACTTTGAGATTGAAACAAGAGCTAAATGAAAGTAAAAAATTTGGGAAGATAAGATAATAAAATCTTAGGAGGCTTTCGTTCAAGAATTGAAGTAAATTGAGCAAATGAAGTAAGAAAAAAGGAGATGTTTTGTAAGCTAAATTAGCAAAAAAAAAACTTGGACAATGTTTTTATCAAGTGTTTTTTGACCAAATTGATGCCTATGATTATGGGGCTTAAACTAAAGGGAACCAAAAGATATGCAAGTGGGTCTTCCCAAAGTAGGCTTATGGCTAAAAATTCCCTTGTAGAATCTCATCACAAGGAGTTCATAGGTACTATAAATGATGAATAATTACATAGGTTAAAAATCATACCCACATAAAGAATTGTCTTAGGATCATGTAATCTACAAAATGAAACTAATAGTTGACCATAGTATGGAATAGTGAGATGAGAAAATGAAGAGCTAGAATGGTAGAGAGAGATCAAGATAGAAGAATTTGAATCATAACCACAAGAGATCCTTTTGTGAAAGTGTGATAGGATTATCTTGATAATAGTTTATTCTAAGTCTATACCAAGTTCATACCATTTTCAATGGTGTCACATTGATGTGTTCCTCCTATTCTATCATCACGTGTCAACAAAAACCATAAAGAATGATCATCACTCCAAGAAAGAAGAAAAGAGAAGAAGGGAGTATTATAAGATTATTTAGAAAGAAATTTAGGCCTTAGTTAGATGGGTGTTTTTAGTCATGGATAACATATCTTTGTAGCCCCATAACTAGTTCTTGTATCCCAAGAGATCTTCATATGTGTGTTTTTATTATTATTATTCTTATTGTAATTTTTTTGGTTTCTTTTTTAAACTTAGAATCACAAATTACAAAGACATACATCCTTTTATGATTTACAAGATGAACAATGATATGTTTCATGAGGAGCTAGTATAGGTATGGCATCTCAATATACCCTAATAGGATTAATTCCACAACTTCCATGAAAATCTAGCTTAGAAAACAAAAATAACATAATGTAATAGATAAATATTTTCTTTTATTAAGAAAATTCTCAAAATACATAAAAAATACATCAATATGAGGATCGAAGATCAACTAATAACTATCCTAAGAATCTTAGAGGCCATACTTGTAGCCTCTCAATCCTCAATAGTTCACAATGGAGCTTAAGCTCAAGACAAGACACTTATAAGAGATTTCCTCAACCTCTTTCAAGTGCTCTCCCTTACCTCTCATTCAATTTTCTTGCACAAGATTTCCTTCCTTAACTCTCATGAGCTTTCTCTCCTACTCATGGCTAGGGTTATGCTCTTAAATGTTTGACATTTGGCACTTTGACATCAACAATGATGAATTACATTAATATTTATAATAAATTGGAAGATAATAATCCTAGAAATATTTCCTCAACTCAACTTGAGGTTCTTTAGATGTTTTCTAAGTCTTCTCACCTTCTTCCTAGTTGTTTCCATCTTTCTTTTGCTATTTCTCAAATTAGGATAAGCATTTTTGGAAGTTTCCCCATCTTTCTAGGTTGTTTCTAACTTTGCTGGGATGCACCTTATGAAAATCTAGCTCTTGGTTGGAACATCTACTATCTTTCTGTGATGTCCCATTTGATCCTAGGACATGCCAAATTTGAGTGGAACATCTTAGCTAGGATGTTCCAATTTATAGTGGGACATCCCACCTATAGGGACCAAATACAAAAATGCTTATTTTGATGTCTAAAACTTCTAGATATCTTTGAACAAGTCATCATAGACTATGGATTCCCCTAAACTCATCAAAATGAGTGCAAAATACCACAAAACATGCCAAAACATCCATGAATCATCATCAACAAAATCAACACAAGAAGACACACATTAGCAAGACACACTTGTCCACATCTTCTTCAAGCCTGAAACCTACAAAACATTCATGTAGGGTAGACCAAGGGAATTGGAAGATGTGTTTCTACACTAGCTCTCCCACCCTTAAAAATGTCATGCTTCATGACTTTTCACAAGCTGGAAGGCACCATGCCTCCATGTCTCAAGGCCATCACAACAATCATGACTCAATGCATAACAACCATGAGAATAAGTATCATATGAGGTTTTGGTTTTGAACTTTCCTTGCTCATGGGGGCTTATTTTCATGCCACTATCATTTTAGTACATGCTCAAGGTAGTCTAGTGCTTATAATTCAAGTTGGATTGATTCTACCATTAGCAACTTCCTGGTCATGATATTGACTTTTACTTAATACTAAAAGATGACTTGCAAAAAATGATAGCTAATGAGTATGTCCTAGACATTTCTAATCTAGTTAGGTCTTAGAACCAAAATATGCAGGTGTACAAAGACCCTTTGAATGCTAACAAAGACCAATATACAATAGACATATTTTTTGTATGTGATAAGCCCAAGCTCCCTAAGGGATTGCTCATGATTCGAGTACCTCCTCATCATGAGTAGACTTCTAGTTCTAGAAGTCCATTTGTTATAAGAATACCACCACCACCAACTCCTAAAGAACATTTCATCATTAGAGTATGATCATCCCCTACTAACCAACCTATAGTTCCAACCAATAGACATTTCCCTGTAGTAGCCAATAATTCAACTTCATCACAACCAAATAACAAGTCATCTTAGAAATAGCATAATAAATCAAATGCCAAGCCCAAAGCAAACAACACTAACCAACCAAAGATATGGAAGGAAGTAGGCCCAGCAAAGCCCACTCAATCTTAGCCATACCCATGAAATTCAATGCACAAACTTCATTTATTAGTTGGCCTAGGGAAGATAGGCAAGAAAAAGAAAAGGGGACAAACAACAACCATTAAAACATGAGGTCAAGATCCTAGGTAGAATAGAGGAAGTTTAGGCTAACAAGATTGAGAAAACATTGGGTAATGATAAAGGCTTCCTCACTACCGTGGAGCAAGTTAAGCTCTCATTAAAATAGAAAAACACCTTGTTACGTTTGCATGACTTGGTCATGACCTCCCTTACCCACAATCAAGCATTACTCAAGATGATAACTTCCATTTTGGTGAGTGAGGATATCCATACTAACAAAAAATTGATCCATGCAGTAATAGTACCATCCTCCTCCCAAAAAGAAAAGGTATCAATTTTTTTGAAATTTTGTGATAGTGAGGTAAAATCCAACCCTCAAAATGATGAAGTTTCTAAGGGCCCTCTCTTTATAATAATTAGAGTTGGTTGATATAGAGTTCATAGAGTACACATGGATGAAGGTGTGCTACAAATGTTATATCCTTCCCTATCATTGAGCATTTAGGTTTGGTTGAACACATTCAAACTACCTTCACCCATGCACTCAAATCATTGAATGGATCACAAGTAGTAGTTACGGGTTTAATCATGTTGGATTTTGTGACTAGAGAAAAATTCCCTACAACTGCCTATTTTTTGATCATAGGGGAGACATCAAGCTTCACCCTAATTTTAGAAAGGCCTTGGTTGGTTAAATTACAAGTGGTCTCCTCTTCAATCTAAGAGATCCATCTACCTTATGAGGGGGGCAAAATCATCATTCATGAGGACAATGCAATTACTTTATCTATTAATAACATTGGCATAGAGCAAGAATCAGAAGTGGAGTTTCAAGAGGAAACTCCTATGATCATACCCAAAGTAGAAAGTATAAACATGACTAGTCAAGCCAATACCGCTAGCACTGGGACCACCAATCAAATGTGGGAGGAACTCCCATTCAATGTAGTGAGCCAAGGGAATGGAGAATATAAGATCATGCAACAAAAATCATATAAGTTCCCTAATATTTTAAAGATTAGGAAGCAATTGCATAATTAAATGTTTACTCATTCCCTTGTCCAGTTTAGTCAATAGCCTTTTTTTAGCTCCATTTACTCATCTACATTATTAGCTTATGTTTTTCATCTTATTACATGATGTTTATTTATTTTTCATATTACATTATTTTATATTCTCATGTTGATTTTTACAATTTATGTTTTTCTTTTGTGTTTATGTAAAAATTACAAAATAAAAAAATAGAAAACATAAAATCCCATAAAAAATTATAAAACATAAAAAAGCCAAAAATATTTTCAATCAAAACTAGCGTGGTAGCCATAGCCACACAGTGTGGTAGTAATGAAAAAAAATAAACATCCCATAATCATAGTTACATAGTGTAATAACTAACAATGAAAATAGTTCATAGCCTCAAAACCTATGGCAAAATCTACTAAGAAACCATGTTACTATAGCCAAAACAACAAAAACATAACATGTGTAACAATATGTAAAGCTAGGTTAGAGGAGGAGGTGGAGGAACATCATGTACACCATTTCCATTGCCATGACCATTGCTTAGGGCCTATAAATAAGAAATTTGTACCAACAATTAGTAAGTAGGATATCAATAAAATACAATCATGAAACAACAAAACATATGAACCAAAAAAAACTATAATATGGAAAATGTAGAACATGTTCATCCAAACATCAAGAGATTCTAGAGAAATATCCTCATGAGTAAAGTTTTGTAGACTAGTGATGAGTGGCGAGGTACCCCTACACTCAACCATACAAATACGAGCATTTTCACATGCAATCTGGTCAAACTCCGTAGACAGACTAGTTTTGGCACCTAGACAGTTATCCTTAGATCGTATTTTGCTATCTTCCCACTTGAAATAGTATTATCTTTGTCATGTATGGTTTAGTCTATCGTGAGGTGTATGATGTGGTCCTAATCTAATGCTACTCCTGAAGGCAATGGAAAGTAAGATTAACTAAACTAGGAGGAAAGGGTAAGAGAGCCTAAACTAGCCTTAGTGCGATGAGCATCTGTTCCTTAATCATCCATACATGTCTTGGAACTCATGCTCAACTACCACTAGGATTACCAAGCGCATGGCCTAGGTACGCTACTAGGCTACCAAGTAGTCATACTTAAATGCTCGTGATTAAGTCGTACTCATTCTGCGTTACTAAGAGATAAGGGTAAGAGAGATTAACTAAGAAAGTAGTAAATAACAATTAAACAAATAAATAATTAAACTAAGTGAATGCTGCAATGATTAAGTAATCTTGATCTTTATTTCTAGTCATGTGCATGTCCAAGTACGTCACACTCAAATAAAGGATGTCGTACAATTACAATCACCACACTGCGGGCAAACACTAGGAAATTATTCTATCTGTGGAAGGGAAAAATTGCGAGAGCTTCACTAAGAGACCAAAACTAGATGTGAAAAAAGGGAGAGCCACCTCTTATTTATAGAATTGGTGATAGGCTACAATATCACGTACGCGATATTGCGACTTAGCTGCAATATCATGTATGTGATATTGCAACCGCGATATTGCGGTTGCCCAAAATGCAACTCATCATACCCCCATGACTGAATGAAAACTCGTCGTCGAGCTACAGTTATTACATAGTGGATAGGTATGAGATTATTGGATGGTGAAAATGGGACTATGCCGTAGTGTGAAATGAAAACAAAATAAAGATACAACACAAATTTTCTACATCTACAAAAATGGATGGAACTCATGTAGTTCCAGGTGGTGGTGGCTCCTCCATTGGTGCCTTTCCTTTGTCCTGTGCTCCAGGTTTTGAGGCCTGATGACATTGAAGTATGGCCTGAAGCTTATCCTCTTTGGTCTGAGGGTCTTGCGCTATCCATGCTAATGTTCCAATGTTTGATAGAGTTGGCACTTCCCATGGACAGGGTAGTTGTGAAAATATTTGATTGGCTTTGACATACCAAGCCGTAAACACCTGTCGTTCCTTCTCATAGGCTCTAAATTTATCCTTGTACTCTTGAAAATCTATTATCTATTGAGCCAAGTATATTGCGACACCTTTTTGTCCTTGGTAGTTGGCTTTCACCACCTCAAGCTCAAAATTTGCAACTTCCAGTTTCTCTAACAGCTTTTTGCACTCTACAAATTCTGCTTCATATTTGATGTGGTTGGTTTCTACCTACTGCTCAAGCTTTGTCCTCGAGCACCTTGCTGTTAACATGGCAAGGTTAGCATATCTCAAGTTCGTCAACACCATGTATTCTATCAAATCCTTAATCTGCAAGTCTTGGCTCTTAACTTCCGCTTGGTGGGCAAAGGCATATGTGTCCAATATGGCCTCCCAGTCAGTGTGTTGAGCACTAATAGTGTTGATCTGGGCCTTGGCCATATGGATCTCCTTCTCAAGGATTCTTTTTGTACATCCCCACCTGATCTTGGAAGTGCTCCTTTAGATTTTCATGCCTTTTATCCTCATTTTACCACACACTTATCTCAATGGCTGATTTTTTATGAATGGCGTGTACCTCCTCCATCGAGAGGGTTCAATTTTCTCTAGCTAATTGACTCACGTCTCGGTTGACCTAAATGAATTATTCTCGCAATTGATTAAAGTGTTCCTTGAGAATGTTCTTTTGCTTTTCCACGGTGGTCAACCAAAGGTTGTCTGCAACAAGCTGCTTGTTTTCTTCTTGTAAGGCCTTGAGTATCTTAATATGTGCATGAATTTGTGCCTGTTCCGCGGAGGCATCCCAAATAGCCTTCTCTTTTTCATTAGCCACCTTTTTATTCTCTACGATTATCTTGGTTAGTTGCTTAGTTCTAAAATTATCTAGCTAGTCTACCAGAACAAATTGCAGAGGGTCTCGCTGTGCTGCTTGTAAGGTGACGAGCTGCTCTTGTAGATTCTGCACCTCAACTTCAGCATGCTTGACCCTCACTTCTATTAAGACCAGCTTCCCCTTCATAGAAATGAGGTTTAACTGAATTACCGTAACATCCTGAGGGATGTTAAATAGGGATGTAAAAAATTACCCTATTTGTAGCAATTGATCAAGCACATCCTCATGTTCCACAGGAGTAATTGAGGTTCTAGCCAAAGTTTGAGCATCCTGTGCTCCTGTGAGATCTGCTGGTGGCACAACAGGTACATTGAAGGATTCTTTGATGTGATCAGTAACCACTTCTGCAGCTCCTGCAACATTTTGGTGTTGTACGACCACCACAGTGGCCCCTTCACCAGTCTTTGATTGGACCTGGAAAGATGTCGCATTTCTTGAGATCTGTTGTAACCATCTACTTTTCCTTCCTCTTGTGTGAATAGAGACTTCATCTCTCGTGCGATCTAAAGAAACAATGGGTTGTAGGACATCATCAATGATGTAGAAGAGTTTTGCATCATCACGACTTCCCCAACTAACTATCTCAGCAATGGCCCAAAGATGGCTCATCGAAACTTTGTAGTCTTGTGGTGGTGCCAGCTAATCCTAGCCTATGCTAGGCCTTGCTTCCTGTTGTTGACTAGGACCTGTGCCTGGAGGTTGGTTGGGTCCTACAAGTTGAGTTGTAGTTGGTTCAGCCATCTGTTCTTCTTCTTGTTTTGGTCCTAGCTCTTCACCAGTGCTTTTTCTTGGAGCTGGCGCCTTTAGCAATTTAGCATATGAAGCAGTCTGGGCCTTTCGGAGGACATCATTGGTATACCCCTGAATACTAACATGTCAGCAAAGCTTTCTAATAAGACAAGGAAAAGGTAATGCCATCTTCCCTGTCTTTCATTCCTCGAACTACCTCAAGATCTCTGTTAAATATAGATGGGGCAGATTAGTGTTAACCTTTCCCATCAACATTGCAAATTCTCTAGCTGCATACATTGATATTATTTTCAAGCCCTTGGTGGGGAAGATGTGATATGTTCCAATTTTAAAGTAAATCCTCTCTTCCGTTGTCAACTCACCAAATGTTTTATCTCTACCATAAGCCTTTTCCAACCAATCCCTTCACACATCGGGGTCTGAACAGGTGGATAACTAAGCAACTTTGGGCCCTATATTTGAAAGGTTTAACACTTCCAAAATGACCTACGTGGAGAAATCAACTATCACCCCACAAATATTGATAGTTGTGCCTTTCTCCCTAGTGTGCTAGAATTGGTACGTCTCTCCTAGGTACCAGGAAGTACTTTCAGAGAGGATAGGCCATAAGGGAGACCCTGTGAGGTGATCCCTAATAGCCTCAGGAGTGAACTCTGCAAAATATTTGAAGTTCAATTCCACAATTACCGTAGTGAATGTGGACTTCTCATGGATGGCCTGAACACAATATTGGGGCAACATAAGATGTTGTTCCTGTTTAGGCACTATAGTAGCTCCTCCTTCTACCTACTTGGACCATCTAGGAGGAGGTTCTTCTTGATGAATTTGAATGATTGCTCCTCTTGTTCTGCATGTTGTTTGGTAGGACCTTGTCTTCCCACTCTTTGAGATCGTTTGCCCCCACATTTAGTAAGACCTTCTTGTTGTCCACGTTTCAGGGCCATCTACAATCACATGGGGCCAAGCATTAGTAAGGTTGTTTTTGAAATTGAGTTATACATTACTGCTTGCCTTAATTAATGATCTTATTTTATCTCCATGTGATCTTGCCCAAAAGATTGTAATAATGAGTCCGTGTTACTTAGGTGGTTTCCAATTTTAATTTCCCGATATGCCTAGGGGTTAAATGATTTTTGGGCACAATTATTCTAAGTGTTATAGCTAATTACCCTAAATGATGTCCTTTGGATGATGATAAATTCTAAAAAAGTTAGGCGCTATTTAGCAGATGTCCCTCCCCCACGACTAAGCTGAACACTTCAGGTTCAAGTAGGTTCAAACGGGATTAAAATTGAAGTACCAGCGAGCAAGATAGAGGTTGAAAAGCAAAGGTGTCATACTCGTAGGTCATAGAGAAAAATTTGAAAAACTCCACTACGTGAATGATGAGAATTGAGGCTAAGTGTTGTAGGGGGTCACCTATTTATAGGTTTGTGAGGGTGCGATATCACGTATGATACATCGTGTACCCGATATCTCGTCCCTAGTGATATGAGGCACAAGAAAAATACCAAATTTTTAAAGGATTTTCTTGAAATCAATGGTGTAACTGAGGAGATTAGGCTATTGTTAAGGGATTCTCAGGTAATTAGATGGATTTGAAGGCACGAATAATGATGAGTAAGTGTAACAGATCAATAAAACCTTGGGTGTTGAGAAAAAGGTTATGTGATGGTTCATGGGAACGTTGAAATTTATAGGGATAATAGTAAGGGAAAGAATGTTATGAAAAATAAGCTGAGGGTGAGAAATGATGTGTGTGAGTTATATCATAAGTGAAGATTACAAAAGATTACACAAGTGGATCCTCCCCAAAGTAGGTTCCAACCTATAACACCCTTGTGTAACCACACTTAAAGTGTCCATGGGCACTAGAAGGGTTAGATGTAATCCGCACTAATTCCACAAAACACACACATGTAATTATCACCAGAATGAGGTAATAATTCTATGTTACACATGACACGAGCTACAATTACATGAACAGTGAGATGAGATGAAGTATAGAAGGGATCATAGAGATTGGGGTATGAGGTAACTGACCCAAGGCACAGTGAATCCTGCATGTAAAGCATGGTTAAGGTGTCATTCACCCTTTGTTCCAAGATCAGGACCAAGTCCATTCCTCTAATCAGTGACATCACATCGTTTCATCCCATGGTGAACAACTATGAGAGTACCTAACAACAAGGCATATGATCACTTGGCATTTTATTCAAGGGAGGAGTGATTTTTGTTTTGTGGAACTTTTCTTTTTATTATTATTATATTTTTATTTTTTTCTTTCTTTTTCTTTCTCTCTCTCTTTTTTTTGATCACTAGATCCAGAGAAGCCGCCAACCTTCAAGCATGGGTGCATGTCTTTCCAGTGGGACCCCCTAGAATAGCATTGGATTTTTGAGTTCCCTTTTGATTACTCTTACTCCCATTTTCTTTATATCTACAAGGATCTTAGTACAACCACGTTGTATGATAACTCCCACTGACGTCACAAAAGAGAATCCGCAAGTCCCCTTGATGTCACACCTAATCATTCCCTCTTGGTCCATCCTTCTTCATTCTGGGTACAATGAACACAAAAATTAATTTTTATGTTTTAAAATGTCAAGAATATCACTGTACCCTTGAATAGAATCTCTTATTTGTAGAATGGATGAGTGGGTGTAATGGGCTCACTATCCAAATAATTGACCACTTGAGACTTAATAACATAGAACACACCTCAACCAATGATCCACATGAGTGTTTTATTCGTAGATGATATTACTTACAAAAACTTAAAAAGACAAAAGGTTAAAACAAGAAAGTTGAAAAATGAAAAACTAGAAAACAAAAAGTTGTAAAATCAAAGAAAATGAAAATGATTATTAATCCTACTTGTTATTAGGATGGGGGGTATCCCCCATAACTAAATAGTTGAGCATGGCAAGGATTAATAAATAAAGGATGAGGTTCCTTACATGTTGGAAGTATTGGAACTTGGCCATACTTATCCCATTGGAGTTCACACACTTGATTGTAGTAAGCATAGTAGGACAATTTATGAGATGTGGTTCCCGAATAACGAGTTGACCCACTATGATATTTGGGACCGTTAGATGGTATGCAAGGATCGGGATGTTGCCTTCCATGATTGTGTTCATTGGGTTGTATGGTTGTTGGAGTGTTAGTTGGTGGCCCTAATGAAGTTACATGAGGTGTTGGGTTTGAAGATAAGGATGCACCACAGTGTTGAGCTTGTGCTAAGTTAGAGGATGTAGTGGCCTTGGAATTGTGTTCTCCCTTCCTATGGTCATGTTTAAAGAAGGGACACTTTTGATGTTGCTAAGGTCTCTCACTACTATTGGAAGTAGTAGCACAAGTAGCATTCGTGGGTTGTGGTGGTGGTGCAGACACTTTAGGAACAGTTGGTGGCAATGTGGAAGGAGGGAAAGTATGAGAATGCTAAAAGTTAGGAGGAGTATAAGATGCACAAGGTAGTGGTTGTGTTGGAGGCATAGGTTGATAGTATTGAGGAGAATAATAATGGGGTGAGATAGAGTATGTTGGCCCAGTTGGAGAAACAGGATGTTGAACTAGATAAGCATTTGGATTCGGATGATATGAAGGGTCTCTCCAATTTAGTGGTGGTCTCCCCCAAGATTTGGATTGTTGCCACTGTGATCGAACACAGTATCTCTGTACAAACTCTAGATGTAATGTGTTTCTCCAATGCTCATGTAAATGTAACAATATTGGGCATTGGCCTTTGGGGTAATCGTATAGGCAGATGTTACATTCATACGTATGATTGGCAGTTGAGCACTTGTTCCCTTCATTCTTTTCTTCCAAATGTATAATGTTTTGTCCTATTTCTTGGGTTGTTAAAACTCTATCTCCAATCATGTTGATAAATTCTCCATACTTTTGATATTTCCATTCCAACATCTTATTGATCTTTACCTCAACTTCCTCTAATGATTGTTGTTGTACCGACAAAGATGATGTTTCCACCTTGTGATAGGTTGATTTCTCATTTTTATGATCATGGACCTTTATTAAGTTGAGATTTTGGTCCTGTTGATGTTTTTCAACACTCTCCCATCTAGCCATTTCTCCTTCCCCTTTTTCTACCTCCTAATAAGCTCTTGGACTTGATGGGTTCGTAGTTCATATAGTTGACCTTGGGCATACATTCCTAAGGTTTCTCTTATTTCATTATGTAGCCCATCAATGATATGGTGCATTAGCCTTTCCTTGGAGAACCCATGGCTTGGACAATTGTTTAATAGTGCATAATATCTCTCTAAGGCCATGTCCAAGGGTTCATGTTGTGCTTGTTTCCATCCTTGGATTTTTTTCCTCAAGGCTGACACTCTTGCATAGGTTTGATATATTTCATTAAATAACTCTACCATTGTTTACCAACGTCGTATTGAATTTGGTTTTAAGGATCTATACCATACTTTTTCTTGGCCAACAAGTGTCATAGGAAAGAGCTTAAGTTTTTTCTAGTCGTTATTAATGTTGTTCCATGCACAGGCATCGTAGAAGGCTAGTAAATGTTGTTGCGGATATAAGTCATAGCCTCCTAAAAAAGTAGGAAAGTTGTTTAAATTGAGCATGGGTAGACGACTCTCTTTATGATTCCTACATGAGATTCGAACAACCTCCTATATTTGTGTTAAGCTTGTAGTTGCTAGTGGGGGCTCATCGTCATCTTATAAGTTATGCCTTCGAGCGTTTGGATGATGTTGCTTCCATTCATGTTTATAAGAAACCCCCACCTCAGGTTGCACACTCCAATCTTCATTGTCATATAGTTTGTTGGTTCTCCAATGAACTTCCTCACTAAGTGTGGCATTATTGTAATCTTGTAGGAGAGGCATTGTTGTGAAGTTGTGTGTGAAATTATGTGTGACTTTTAATAATTATTTCTTTCTAAATGATATATTGTTAAGTCCTATATAGCAACCTTATATGATATAACTAATCTAGATAACTAGCACTGTCCCCGGCAATGACACCTATGATGAGTGGCGAGGTACCCCTACACTCAACCATACGAATACGAGTGTTCTCACATGCAATCTAGTTGAACTCTGCAGACGGACTAGTTGTGGCACCTAGATAGTTAGCCTTAGGTCGTAGTTTGCTGTCTTCCCACCTGGACTAGTATTATCTTTGTCACGTATGGTTTAGTCCAGCATGAGATGTATGATGTGGTCCTAATCTAATACTACTCCTAAAGGCAATGGAAAGTAAGATTAACTAAACTAGGAAGAAAGGGTAAGAGAGCCTAAACTAGCCTAAGTGCGATGAGCATATGTTCCTTAATCATTCGTACACATCTTGGACCTCGTGCTCAACTACCACTAGGATTACCAAGCGCATGGCCTAGGTACGCTACTATGTTACCAAGTAGTCACACTTAAATGCTCATGATTAAGTCGTACTCATTCTGCGTTACTAGGAGATAAGGGTAAGAGAGATTAACTAAGAAAGTAGTAAATAACAATTAAATAAATAAATAATTAAACTAAGTGAATGCTGCAATGATGAAGTAATCTCGACCTTTATTGCTGGTCATGTGCATGTCCAAGTACATCGCACTCAAATAAAGGATTCCATACAATTATAATCACTACACTGCGGGCAAACACTGGGGAAGTATTCTATCTCTAGAAGGGAAAAACTGTCAGAGCTTCGCTAAGAGACTAAAACTAGATGCAAAATAAGGGAGAGCCACCTCTTATTTATAGAACTTGTGGTAGGCTGCAATATCGCGACTGCGATATCGCGATCATTCAAAACGCGACTCATCAACTAGTCACTAATCTATGGAGGATCTACTCCTCACTCATGTTATCCTAGTCTATATTCCCCAATTCTACCCTCGTTAGGATCTGCATCCTATCAATATCGATCCACTTGGAAGAGCATAACTATAGAAGTCTCACCTAATGTAGTGGTAATCTGAGGGGTGGGAGAGTTAGCAACTACAATCGACTTTGTAAACATCTTAAAGATGTTTTCGGCATTTATACATTGTACAAACAATTCAAGCTTTCACTACTCGATGGCCTCTTCATGCCATGATTTTAGATAACTATCCCTTTTTGTCTTATACTTCAACTTGTGATCTTTTTACTTCCTGCACCACTCTAACACCTAAGCATAGTAATCACGCCAATCCTTGGTCTTCAGGATTAGTAACTCCATCTGCATGTCCTTCTCTATGTTGCTCTTAGCTAGAGTAACTTTGCCTTGGATAGCACTCTAATATTATGCCTACTTGATCTCCTTCATGCATAAAGAATTTCTATTAGCCACACAAGCTTCTATAAACTCTTTACAATCATGGAGTACCTTGTTCTCAAGGGATAGCTCCTTCACCTATTTATCTAAAGTTGCAACCCTCTTCCATAAGTATTTATTGCAACAAAGAACATTTTCTACCTCAAGTGATAGCATGGAAAGCTCATCGAGATTAATGTTACATGTAGGATCCCATTTGACTCTGGATATTGCATGAGCAAAAAAAAAAAAAAAAAANAAAAAAAAATTGATAACTGCTAAGACCATACAGTCATAAAACATAGGGCCAAAATACAAAATAAAATAAAAAACAAAGAAAGTAGTTCTAACAATTCTAACCAATCATGGAATATTTGTTGTAAATGATCAATCAAGTCATCCACCATGCTTTGCATTGAATTCTATATTCATCGAGACCTCCACCAAGGGCTTGAAGTGGAGAGTTGACATGGATGCCTCTTGGGGGAGATTCATGTACTAAAAAAACAATAACCATCAATATAGCCTACCATTGAAACATGCATCAAAACTTAGTAGACAAAAATAGTAAAACTTATTGGGGAGATCAGGAGATACGTCCATGGGAAGGTCATCATCTTGAGGCAAGTCACTTAGGATGGAGTTCATGACTTCCAACGTCTCCTTAGATGCTCATGCATCCTCCTCCTCCTTGGACTTCTAATCCTCCTCTTCTTTATGCGTTCACTCCTCTTCAGCAACATCTTGAGTAGCTAGCTCCTACCTCACCCTTGCACCCAATGAAATCCAAGTTTACAACAAATTAGCCCATATCCTTAGGCAATTAAAAGTTTATAACTAGAGAACAAAGAAGCTAACAAAAAACACATGAAACCAAAACAATAAATATAATGATGCATGTAAATGAATACATACCATGACGTAACACTAAAGCCAAAAAGGTAATTATTCTTCATGTCTTGGATATGTGGGTTAAAGCATTGGAACCATTTGACAAATATTCTGAGACAATTTTTGCCAACAGAGATCCTTCATTTTCCATTAGTTTTGATGGCTTGTCATACTCAATCATTTGACCATCACTTATAGTGAGAACCATATCACTGTCCATCACACTTGGTATTCTATGTGCAACAGTAATAACTGTGCTTTCTTTGAACTCTATTCTTATTGTTGCTTGTATTATTGCATCTGTTGCATTAGCTATTGAAGAAGTTGCATCATCTAATACAAGGATTTTGCTTCTTTGAAGCAAAGCACGTCCCCAAAAATAAAAAATAAAAATAGTTGCCAC
This sequence comes from Gnetum montanum, assembly GCA_015680685.1. Classification (NCBI taxonomy): domain Eukaryota; kingdom Viridiplantae; phylum Streptophyta; class Gnetopsida; order Gnetales; family Gnetaceae; genus Gnetum; species Gnetum montanum. The sequence continues at coordinate 62,419 of MNCI01001480.1, forward strand.
TGCCCAGCATTCCAATTCTTACCATCATCTCCTACTTTGGCATCAAGTCCATTTTCTCTCTCTCTGATTACGTCTCCAAGTTGACCCTTGTTTATTGCTTCCCATATTGCCATATCTGAGTACTTTGATAATGGATCTAGACTGAAATGAAAAATCCCATTAAAAATCATTGGCTCTTGAGGAACTATGCCGATACGGAAGCGCAAATCATGGCGTCCAATCATGGAAATATCCAAATTGTCAATAATAATTCTTCCATCAACAAGCTCAACTAGTCTAAAGATCGCACTCATGAGGGTTGTCTTTCCACTTCCTGTACGTCCAACAATGCATATCTTGTGACCTGCTTCAAATGTACAAGTAACACCACGAAGAAAAAGTGGGTTATTGCTTCTGTACCTAACCTGCAAGTTTTGCGATTCTACTTCTCCATGTGAAGGCCAATCATTTGGTGGCTGGTTATCCTCTATGACCTCTGGTGCTTCACTTGGTATGTGCATGTATTATTTTATAGGCTTCACAGATACCATGCAATTCCGATAGAGTACATTGAGTTTGAACACTGAAAACCAACGACATATTCAACCAAAGCCCATAAGATAGGGCCATTCCAACAAACCCTAGATGAAAAGTGCCTTCCGGCAATAATACCATAACGAGGGTAGAACGGCAAAGAAGAGTTGCACTGAAAAGCTCCAACCTTTGAATCAGCCACTCCTTTGCTGCAAAATTGTGGAAAGAGAGAGAAAGAGAAAGAGAGCCAGCATTCTTGTCGGTAAGAACCAAATTCATTTTGACAAACTGATCCTTGACCTTGAGAGTTGTGATAGTCATCGCTCCTGATATGGATTTTTCCAAATGATGGGTTATAGGTGACTTGGTTGGACCATTCATTCTCATCATTCTTTGGCAGAAGAGAGATAATATCTCTGAATTTGAACAACCAGATAAAGCATTGGCAAAACTACGGACAAAACCTGCCATGTCACTACTGCTATAACTCCAATGTAAGACAATGTATTCAGGGTGTTTGTTGTTGCAAATAGCATGATAAATGGAATATCGACATCAAGAAGGTTCAAATCTGAAGAAATCCTACTGAAAACTCTGCCTAGCGGAGTTGAATCATAGAATGCCATGGATGCTCTGATTAGCGAAGTTAGTAGCCCAATAAAATGATTTTGATGCTTCAAGCCCCATAATAACACAAATATTCCTCTAATTAACATGAAAAGCAGACTGATAAAACCTAAGACTGAGTACACAGTTATCAGCATAGCTGTGCTCCCGGCAGGACTCTATACCTTTGATGCCATTCAGAATTTTGTGAGAGTTGACAACTAATAAACAGTGAATGTGTAACTACAAGAAGAGTATAATTTAACAACCCTTTGTTCCGCTTTACATAAAGAATATACGTTTGCAATATGTCCACACGCTGAGCAGTAAGAGGTCCACACGATGGATGCACTACCGCAAGCCTGTGAGGCCAGTGTGTGGACACGCCAAGAAAATTTCTATTTTTGATGCTGTGCGATGGAAAGCAAATTCCATATGATGCCCAACGTCTCAGCCATCGTATGGATACATAAAATTTTCCATGCGATGGACCCTACCTTGCCTTGTTTAGCCTTGTGTTTGTTTTGATCTTGTTGGGTCTTATTTTATAATATTTTCCATTATTCTAGCATTATTTAATTATTTTGCAATACAAATGCAAGCTGATGTGTTTTTTTGGATGTGAAGGATAAAATCATGGATGCATGGATACTATACAACTTATCATTTAATCTAAATGGACCCCATGGCAATGTTAAACAATCCATCAACTTGGAATGCCTAGACCTTGAGCCTAGGAGCCTTATTAACTACATAGCCTCAATACAAAGATTCCTAGAGTGGTCTAAATACATAGTTAAAACCTTCAACTTAGAGACTAGAGATGTCCAATAAAAATCCTAGTTCCAACAAAAAATGATGAGGAAAAAAATGCTAAAACTGAGCTCCTCATTAGAACTCCAAATGGCCCAAGACATTACTAAGGCCCTTCAAAATAACATTAAAGCCTTCGCTTGGTCATACAAAGATATGCTAGGACTCAACCCACATTTAGTACACCATAATATCATACTTGACCCTAATATCAAGCCTGTCAAATAAAAGGTACGTAAAATTAGATCTAATCTAGCCTTGGCAATTCACAACAAGATCATGAAGCTATACCAAGCCAATTTTATCCAAGTCATTGATTATGTTGATTGGGTGTCCAACATAGTGGCAGTTTCCAAGAAAAATGGGAGCATACACATCTGTATCGATTTCTAGAACCTCAATAAGGTAACTATTAAAGATGATTTTCCTTTATCTAGTATCGATCAACTTATCACTACCATGATTGGACATGCCTTATGATGAGTCACGATATCGTGTCCTACCTCATCTTCTATAAATAAGAAGCGGTGCCCTTTGTTTGGAGTAGTAAGACTTAGACCCTTAGCCAAATTCTTGTAGTTTAGTCATTCTAGAGTTAGAATAATTTCTGTGTGCCCGTAGTAAGAGTCATAGAGTGAACGGATCTTTATTCGAGCAATTTGTACCTGAGCACACATTTGTGTACGACAATAAAGACGAACTTTATGATAAACCTTGTAGCATACAGATTAAGCTAATTAGTAATTAATTATTGTTGAATGTTTAATGCTTTCCTAGTTAATTAATATCTCTCTCAACCTTCGATCCTCTTAGTTAAGTACACTCAGTACGACTGCTTTGATCATGCTTGTAGTGCTTGGTAACCCAGTAATGATTAGCGTTTGGTAATCCCAGCAACGTTGCACTAGTTCAGGATGTGTACGGCAAGTGGGAACAGATACTGGTGTTAGGAAAATTTAGAAACTAGTTAATGAATAGTTAAGATAAATTAGCCACTTAGCTCTCTCTCCCTCTCCTTTATTAGCAGAAGACATCAAAAAGGTAAAAGCTATAAAAATCATATACCTCAAGCTTACTTAACCATACAACTGTGACAATATAAGTAAGTTTGGGAAGATAACGATTGATTAACCCTGACTATTCCATTAAGGTACGTAAGCACTTAGTCCTTGGAGTTCGACTAGATCGTGCGTGAAACACTCGTATTCGTATGGTTGAGTGTAGGGGTACCTTGCCACTCATCACCTTGCTATCCTTCATGGATTGATTCTTAGAATGCAACCAAGTGAGGATTAACCTAGAAAATCAACTTTACATGACATTCATAACCCCTTGGGGAATCTTTTGTTACACTATGATGTCATTTGGTCTAAAGAATGCAAGTGCAACTTATCAAAAGGCTATGACCTACATATGTATTGATTGCATGCTAGGTTTACTTAATGATTATGTTGATGATATAGTGGTTAAGACCAAGGTAGTCGATGACCATGCAAATGACTGCGATTTAGTGCTTCAATGATGCCTCAAGTATGAGCTTAGGCTTAATCCTAGAAAGTGCATATTTGATGTTAAAATAGGTAAAATGCTTGGTTTTATAGTGTCTAATGTAGGGATACATGTTGATCACAATAAAGTTAAGGTCATGACCAACTTAAAACTACCTAATAACCTCAAAGAGTTACAAGGTAGATTACAATTTATACGTAGGTTCATCTCAAGGCTTACAGACAAGTTGCAACCCATGAAACACTTTATTAAGAAAGGAGTTAACTACAATTGGATAACCCAATGCCAAGAATCCTTTGATAACATTAAGCAAGAGTTGGCCAATTACCCATTGTATTTACACCTTAGAAAGATAAATCATTTTACATCTACCTTGCAATATCTGACACATCTATAGCCTCACTACTCTATCAAAAATGAGATGATAGAGCAAAACTATCCATTTACTATCTAAACCATGCACTAATAGCCTATGAGACCCAATACACAAAGGTGGAAAAGCATTGTCTAGCCTTGGTCTTCTCTTTAAAAAATTGAGATACTACCTCTTTAGAAGCCAAGTCAATGTTATATGCAAAGATCATGTATTGAGAGTCATAATGACCAATATCTATGAGAGTAGTTGCATAGCTTGATGAAAGGCCATAATAGTTGAGTTTGACCTACATTGCATCTCACAAGCTTCAACAAAGGAACAAGCTATAGCTAAAAAACTAATGACTTCCCTAATTGAGGACAATACAACTATCGATCTTGAGTGCCCCGATGAGCACATTAACATTGTTAACTATGCAATCATACACTTCAATGGTGCTTCAACTACTCAAGGAGCTAGTGCCCTCATTGCCATGGTAGTACCCTATGGTGAGATCCAATCTTTTGCCTATTACTTTGGTTGGTGATCACTTAGAATCATTAATGCTTATGGCCTTCAGTCTTATGACTTTGGGATCTCTGGAAATGAAGGAGTTCCTCAAAATAGGGTTTAGGTGCTTGTTGGTTTTTTGGCAACACCAAGGTCCATATACCTCCAAATAAACTTAGTGATTATGAAATGAACTAAATGTGAGTATGCACTTACTATTGTAGATGTTGAAATTCTTCGATTCGTGTATGAAACTGTAAGTAGCTATCCTAGAAGAAATTCGACAGGCTTTGTAAAATACTATGAGTTATTGAAATTCCTATTTTGTCTAATAACATTGTCTATATAGTCCCTATAGTATGCTACTTGAAACATATAAAATTTCACAAAAATGGTTGAGCACAATTCTGCCAATATACTTGTAGTTTCCCTTAGAGAGAAAGTTCCATAAGCAAACTAGAAAGAGAAAAGAAAGGAAAAGAATGGATTTTAGAAAGAGAAAAGAAAGGAAAGTATATTTGTGTAAATATCAAACATTTAGGCAAGATAAATTGAATAAGAGGAAATACTTCACAATAAATCTATTTCAATTTAATCTAAGTATTACAAATTGCCCAAACCTTCTAAGCTCAACAAGAAAATTCATAAAAGACAATATTATTCATTACCAAAATGCTTTGTAAACCACAAGTACAAGCTTCTGCATGGCTAGCCTATAGTTGTCAAGAATTTCAAACACTAGAACTAATAGAAAAATTTGTTAATTTTTTAAATTAGAATTCTAAGGCAATAAATTTTACAAAAATGAAGTTATTTCAAACAAGCCAAAGTATCAAAGGCTCTCTAGATCCTCTAAACTCAAATAGGCAATTTCTATAAGACATTACTATTAAATTGCTTAAGATTCTTTTCTGTAACATAAGCTCTTATTTGACAAGCCTTAATAGAAGTCTAATATTGCGCAAAATGGAGCTCTAAGAAAAATCTAGAAAATCCTAGAATTAAATGCCAAGCATAATACTATCTAGACCATTAACTAAGTAACTAAAACAAAATAAAAATTAAGGCACTCATAGGATTAAAACCAAATAGCCAAATTGATATCTTTAGAAATCCATGCTTTTACAATCTTCAATGTTGCTTCTACCAGTTTTTCCCCCAAAAATAAATTTCTCCTACTCTTGAAGCCTTTTTATAGTGGCTTCATGATAGTTAAATTTATTATTGAAGGTTAAGGTAAGTCTTAAATATCTATGGAATTTATTCATAACTACCTTAAGAAGTTATAACTTCTATAAGGAGTTATGAGAAAATTGGCAAGTGTCTTCTTAGTAATTACAACCTTACAAATGTCAAGGAGATTTATTTATAACTTCCATGGGAGGTTATAAATTTCATTGGAAATTTTTAATTCCCAAAGAAATTAAAGTTATATTTATCAAATGATTATAAATTCCCCCCCTTCAAATCATAAACCTTTGTTTTTAAAATTACTAGTTGTAATTCAAATAAACCATAAGTTTTTGTTTGTGATGATTTGTTTTATTAAATAAAATTGTTATTAAGGCCATGTAACCTTAATATTTGTGGTTTCACATTTTGTGTGCCTTATGTCAATGTTTAAGCTTTGTGGCTATCATGCTTGCTACCATGCCACCTTCATCGGATGTGGTTCTTGTGTGTCTTGTATCCCCTACATCTACTCTTGGATCTTGCTACTGCAGTTTTGCAAGCATGGCAGTTCCGCTGGCATCATCCTTAGTATCTACCCTTATTATTCTACTTGGTGCTACTCCAAAACAGTTGCCTCCATCGTAAACAAGAAATTTTTTTAATTTAAACCCTACCCTGGTTCTTACCAAGTTAACGCCTTGCTACTGTGTGATCCTCTGTGAGGTGAAACTTGTGCATGGGTAGTTGGAGAGGAGCGTTCATTCAAATTTCTAGTGTTGTCATGGAGAAATTTTCCATGATAAATATCCTTTGCTTAGGGTTCTTCAACATATTTTTTTTCTAAAATATATGATACCTACTACTTTAGAGCTTCTTTTGATTTTGAATGTGGAGCCAAACTTCTTATGTTTGTAGGTTTGGCAAGCTTCTTTTTGCTTTGGAATGCCAATTTCATATAGATCTTCTTATTAGTTGTAGGGTCTATGTTCTTTTGCAAGTTTTTTAAATTTTATTTGCTTGTTGCACTTCATATTACCATGTTTTTTTCTACAACAAGAATTTCTATTTTGGAATAATGATGAATTTTTTTCAAACAATTTTGTTAAAATTTTCAACCACCATTTAACAAGAATCTTGTTAATTTTTTTTCCTTTGTGTTGAGATTATGATCTTGTTCTACCAACATTCATCATATGTTGCTGTGCCTTTGAACTAGATATTTTTCTCTTGTTTTATTTGGAATTCATGACTCTACAAAATTTTCTACCATCGTTTGGAAGTCCACATAGATTGAATATGACATTATGAATTGTAATGACCATAGCATAACAATGGATCTTTATGTAAAGCAAATACTTATCTTTATGTAAAGCATAACAATGGATGCACAAATTTATCCACTTTATTTTTTATCATTCTTTGAAACATCCAATTTACCACTAAAACTGAAACTAATAAACTAATACAATGTAAGAACCAATGGTGATATGATTACAATACATTGTCTTGCAATTCCCAAATTATTTTCAAAATCTCACTTCCACCATCATACATATTTTTACATGGCAAAACAAAAAATTCATCATCATTAAGCTAGAACCACCTTACTAAACTTTCATTAATTCCATGCCTTTGAAATTATGAACAGAAACTCAAAATGTGCATACCTTGAATATAAAAAGCACTTTTCAATTTTTTTCCTTTAAAAAATTTCTTTATCATGCTTCTCACTATTTCCCTTTGAAATAAATAATTTAACTTTTATTTTCCAATCGTCATTAAAAAGCTAAATTGGGTAATTTAGTTCTCAACATTATCTCATAAAATCAACTCCATCAAAATGGTGCAAATGTGACAACATTTCTTATTCCCCATTTTAAATTCCTTAGGGATTTAAGGTGTTTAAGATAATTTACCAACTAAATAATCATCAAAAAAGGAATTTATTGAATATTTTTACAAAAACATAAATGTTTTTAGGACAATTTCCATCAAACTTTAGGTTTGATGGTATAAAACCTCAACCCTAAAAAACTAGGAAACTCTACAAACATAGCTTTATACAAACTATTTTGTAGGTGGGAAAAGAATAGTTAAGGTAACTCTTTTTGGAATTTTGATATTGCTAATTCTTTCATATTCTATCTTTGTGGCAATGAATGCTTTTCTTCCTTCTTCTTGCCTAGTTGAAGCTTCAACTTGGTCCACTTCATCCTTATCTTCAATAACTATCATTGTCTCTTTCTCATCCAAGTATTTGGTTGCTGATTTTTGAGGTTCTTTCCAACTAGTTTCTTATGTGTCTTAAGACATGAAAGCCTCTCCCCAAGAATCATCTTGATTAGACTCTCCTTGGTATTCAACTTTAGTCATGCATTCATGAAAGTTGCCCCAAACATTAGAATGTATTGAGTGATAACTATTGAGGAAATTAAAATTATCTTAAAGCCAAAGTAAGAAAGGACTTTTGCTAGATGCTCCATAGGAAATTCCCTTACAATAGGCTTTCATGACATACTCTAGGAAGCATCCCATAACATATGAGATAAAAGGCCTTCTTGCTATCATCTCTCTAAGAACCATCTTTCTACCTCACACTTAAACACTTCACTTGCTTTTCTCACTCAAGAATTGAATTAAGAGATGTTGTGTTTCCAAGAAATTTACATCTCTTTATATATTATAAAATAAATTTGAATTTCCCATCATTTAGATATCCAACTTTCCCACTCAATTGTGGCTTATTCACTTTCCACCATCATACAGTTGATAAAGTTAATTTTCACTATGTGGTTGGTTTAAATTAATTTTCCATGATGTGGTTATCTAAACCACCACTCCCACTTACACACATCATAAGTAATGATTACTTGAGATGGTATAAATTTAATATTTTAAACTAACACTTTGAATTTAATATTTAAATTTATACTCTAATGTATACATATTTTATTATACCATATATACATGCTTAAACATATGTACAGTATATACATACATATTAAGGTTATGATGAGTAGCAAGGTATCCCTACACTCAACCATACGAATATGAGTGTCCATGTATGATTTGGTCAAATTCCAAGGACTAAGTGCTTATGCATCTTTGTGGAACAAGGATGGGTTAGTCAATCGTTGTCTTCCCAAGCTTACTTGTATAGCACGATTGTATGGTTAAGTAAACTTGAGGTACATGATTTTTATAGTTTTTTATGTTTTTATGTCTTGGTGCTACAAAGGGAGGAGAGAGATAACTAAGTAACTAATTTAATTTAAGTACTCAACTATGCTTTAACTAATCCTAACACTAGCATCCGTTCTCACTTGTTGTACAGAACCTAAACCAATGCAACACTACTAGGATTACCAAATGCTAATCGTTACTGGGTTACCAAGCGTTACATGCATGCTCGAAGTGGTCGTACTAAGTGTGCTTACTTAGGAGAATTGTAGGGTGAGAAAGAGAACATTAATTAACTAAGAAAAGCATTAAGTAATAGTAGTTAATAGTGATTAATCTATTCTAAATGTTGGAAGGATTATCACAAAGTTCATCTTTATTACTATATACAAGGTGTGCTCAGGTACACAATGCTCGAATAAAGATTCGTTCACTTTATGACTCCTACTGTGGGCACACAGAAATAATTCTAACTCTAAGATGAAGAAAAGGCAAGAGTTTGGGTAAGGTTCTAACTAATCTATTACCAAACCAAGTGCACCTGCCTCTTATTTATAGGCAAGGAGACAAGTCCCAATATTAGGTATCTGACATCGCTTGACAGGCCTCGATATCACGGATGTGATATCATGGCTGTGATATCACGGCTCATCATACCCCTACAACTGAATGAAAACTTATCCTCGAGTTCCTTACAAAATATTGGGAAGGTATGGGATTATTGACTGAATGACAACTAACAGTGGAACAGGATGACAGATTCAAAGTGCCTAGTGAGCGGATCAACAACACATTACAACATTGGTGTTCATACCCATGGTGGTGAATACTATACATAAATGACATCCAAACTCTTATTTGACAGCTTAGAGTGAGAGAAAAGAAGATGAGGCGCATTGCTATCAACGTTACGATTGCACCTTTCATTGTTTATTCATAGCCATGCGACCAAACTTGTTCCTTTCATAGATGTTCTAACTTCAGTCCATTCCAATTGCTCCCTCCTATCTTAGTTCATTGTTCATATGATTTACATCTGCACACATAACATAGTCACAAATTAACAAGGATAGATAAACCACAATGCAGTTGATACCTTGCCTTGATATAAAGTGCATTAGCTGAGTTGTGGTTATGGTAGATACTAGGTTAGAGGTTTATTACTAGTGACTACCTCAGGTGTAGGGGTGAAACAAGTAGTAGAATGAAAAAATTTATGAGAAGGCCCCCACGACTAAGAGTGAACCTCCAGTAACAATAAGATGTAAAAAATAGAAGGAACAAGAAAGATGGGAAAAATAACAATAGTGATGTTAATAAAATGGATGTCATGGATGGGGATGAAATGAGAAATTTCTTATTGCAAGAAATGTTTAAGGAAGAGAATTTAACAATTGCACCATAAAGGAATGTCAACGGGTCCTCCCCAAAGCAGGCTCATGCCTTTTATGCCATAACAAACCCACAAACCAAAGAGTTCGTAGGCTCTAGGAATGACACATGGAACAAGGGTTAAAAGCTTACCCACAAGAATTTACCAAGGAAAAGCAATGCATCAACCAAAATATAGACTAATCATAAAACTAGAAATGAGGTGGAAAATGGGAAGAAAGATGGAGAGGAGAAGATGGAATGGAATCCCAAGAGCAAGGTTGTGTAATGTCCCTTGTGTATTTTATCATTAAGGTGACTGAGTAGATCTCATTTCAAATTTGAACTTAAACCAACTATATCTAGTGACCTCACATCAATACATTTGACCAATCCATCCTCTTGAAGCAACCAGAATGCTTCCCCAAAGAGTCACCACCATTCCAAGGAGAGCGAGATGGAGAAGAAGGAAGTGAGAAAGGGCCTAAGTTAAAGGGAATCTTCAGGCATGGATAACATGTCTTTCTAGTGCCATAACTAGTGCTTGTAGCCCCATATTTTTTTATTATGTCTAAGGGGCATGCTTTGAATTCCCACATTTTTTTACGTGAGAACCACACCATGCAAAGTCTTATTTTTTTCCACTCAGCTTCCTAATAGTAGGTCAATGTCAAAATGGCAGAATACCCATGAAAAGCATCCAAGTACCCAAGAGAATAGCCATCACAAGTGCGTCGAATCACCTTGAAGTCACACCATTTTCAACCATTGAGTCCTTCCTTGGTTTGAAGAATATGAAGCCACCAATTCATTAACAAGTTTATTTAGAAAAAAGGACAATCTAGTTCCAAGCCAAGGGAGACCACAGAGTTTAATGGATGAATAAATAGTGCAAACTCATTGCCTATTTTATCAAAAGAACCATATCTTAGTATCAACATTGAAAATCAAAGGTAAAAACTAAACATTAGCAACCAACATCATTATAATACAATCCACCATAATGAGCACTTATTGTAAGACAAATAAAAGTAAATCAACTAAAGAAATAGTAAAAATATGAATGATGGTATAAAATAAAAAATAAATAAAATTGAAAAATGTGCAAACTAAAAATGTGTAAAAAAAAATTAAAAAAGGAACTAAGGGCTTTGAATGGTTAACATTGGTGGCCATCTCCCCCACGACTGAAGTGGTAGGAGGAAATTCGAAATAGGGAGCAAAGTTGTCCACCAATAGAGGTAGCATTGGTACTAGCTATCCTAGGCTCATGGAAAGGTTTGGTTTGTTGGACATTGACCAATAGTTTCTTGTCCAGGCTCTCAGGTTTGTAAATCATCATGGCCCTTGAAGGAAAAGTTGCATGAATGACATAAGGTCCTTCCCACAGTGTTTGAAATTTGGTTTGTTGTGGCACATGTGTGGGATTCCAATAGAGAACCTTATCTCCTGGTTGATATTTAAGTTTTCTAATCCTTAGGTCATGACATTGCTTATTGAAGGCCTTGTGCAATTTGTTAGATGATAGGGTGGCTAGTCGATTCTCATCTAGCAAGTTAAGGGTCATTAACTATTCTTTTTGTGCTAGATCAAGGTCAAGGTTGAGATCACACACCATAGATAGTATACAGAGTTTTGCTTGAATGGAAAGTGTTGGAAGTTTCCTATACACTAACTCATAGGGATAGTAGCCTATAGGGAGTTTCCATGTGGAGCGGTATGCCCAAAGAGCATCGTTCAGTTTGGTGCTCCAATCTCACCTATACTTGCTAATAGTTCTTGTCAATATTTTCATAATCTTCCTATTGGTGACTTTGACTTGACCATTCTCTTGAGGGTGGTATGGTGTAGTCAGTTTGTGTTCAACCCCTAAGCATTACATCAACTTCTAAAAAGTTTCACTTGTAAAATGTTTTTCATTGTTAGAAATAAGTGCACGAGGCATACTAAACCTATTTACGATTTTTTGTTGAACAAATCGTGTAGCTATAGATGATGTACAATCCTTAATAGTGACTGCTTCTGTCCATTTTGTAAAGTAGTTAATGGCAACAACGATGTAGGCTTTTCCATTGGACATTGGTGTAATAGGTCCCATAAAATCAATTCCCCATATGTCAAAGGGTTCTAAAGGTTAAATCCACTATTGTAGACCCTCCATTCTAGCAGTCATTCCCCCATTATGTTGACAACACTCACAAGATTGGACAAAATGATGGGCATCTTGAAACAATGTAGCCCAATAATATCCTGCAAGCAAGATTTTAATGGTTGTTCATCTCCCAGCATAATGACCCCCACAAGGACCCTCATGAGCATCTTGGAGAACTCATAATTGATCTATATCGGGAACACACCATCGAACCAAGCCATCGAGATATACTTTATAAAGTTGCCCATTGATTTTCATAAAATACTTGGCTCGATGAAGAAACTGTTGTTTCTTTTTAGCATCTAACTTTTGTGGTGTTTGTTGTGTAAGGAGATAAGTTAGAATACTACTATACCAGTTTGTCTCTATGGTTACTTGATTAGTTACTATACCTGCAAAGAAGAGTTCAACAAGGAAATGATCAGAAATTGGATACTCATCCTCTTTTTTGTCCCAGCGCAACTCAGATAAATGATCAACAACTATGTTCTCGGTGCCTTTATGATCAATCATTGTAAGATTGAACCCCCATAAGATTACAAGCCATCATATAATGTGAGGGCTGACCATTGATTTATTCATTAGGAACTTTATTGCACTATGATCCATATGTACAAATACCTTATACCTGTTACATGGTACCTAAATTTTTCTAGTGCAAACACTACAACCATTAACTCTTTCTTTGTTGTAGTGTAGTTAAGTTGTGCACTAGCAATACTCCTACTTGCATAGTGGATGTAATAAGGAAGTTTTTGGACATCTAACTATGTAAGTACAACTCCTAAAGCATAGTTGGACATGCCAGTCATTATATGGAATGGTCTAGACTAATCAACAGCTTGTAGAATGGGTATTTCTACAAGCTTCTGTTTTAAAGTTTGGAAAGCTAGTTCACATTCCCTAGTCCATTCAAAAGGTACATCCTTTTCGTTAGTTCAACTAATGGTTTTGCAACCTTTGAAAAGTTCTCAATAGAGTTTCTATAATAGCTAGTGTGTCTAAGAAATGATCAAATATCTTTTACAGTTTCAGGTTGCCGAGTAATTCCTTAGATAACTTTGATCTTTTCGGGGTCTACCTCTATCCCTGTTTGTAAGATTTATGCCCTAGTACAATGCCTTCTTAGACCATTAAATGGCTTTTTTGCCAATTGAGCCTTAAGTTGGTTTCTACACATCATTTTAGTACTTGGTCTAATTGGTCCAAGGCTTGATCAAAGTTTGCTCCATAGGTGGAGAAGTCGTGCATGAAGACCTCCACATCGTTTCCTATCTACTACTAGAATATGCTTAGAACTAATCATTGAAACGTTGCAGGGGCATTGCATAAGCCAAATGGCATCTATTTGTATGCAAATTTTCCCCAAGGACTGGTGAACGTAGTCTTGGCTTGGTCTTCTAGGGCTATTTGTATTTGTTTGTACTCACTGTACCCATCCAGAAAACTATAGTAGTAATGCCTTGCAATGGTGTCTAAGACTTGCTTGATGAATGACAATAGAAAGTGGTCTTTAAATGTTGCCATATTCAGTAGCCTAAAATCTATGCACACCCTCCATTTACCTCCCTTTTGGGTACAATAAATAATGGATTAATCCATCATTATCAGCAATGGGGTATATGAACCTAGCTTTTAGAAGTTGTTCGATTTATTTCTTAACCACTTGCTTAAGCTTTGGGTTAAGTTGCCTCTGCGATTGTCTTCGAGGATTCATGGAGGGGTCGGTGTAAATTCTATGTTGGCATATCCTAGGATCTATTCCTATTAATTTAGGATATGACCAAGAAAAGGCCTTCAACCATTTATTTATTACCTTCAGCAGTCTCTCTTTTTGTTGAGGAGGGAGCTTAGCATTAATAATTATCGATTTTCCATTCTTGAGAAATGTGTGTGGGCAATGGTTTTAACTCAAGGGGCTCCTACTTAAACTTATCAGGGATTTCCAACTTTCCCCAGTTGATATTTTCAATGTCAAGACTTGGAAGTTGGTGATGGACTTGCTCTAATGTGTCTATGCTATCAATGTAAGTGCAAGTCAAACCCTTAGTTGGTTCCATGCATATAGTTGAACTACTCTTTTGAGTAGTTGTCAGCCATCGGGTGCCTTCTTGTCTTGTGGCTACTGCATACAAGCATCTTTGTATATTAGTCACTTGTACACACTGATTGCATGCAAGCAATGTTAAACATTATACAAACCATGACTTCTGCACACAATTACACCTTGTGTTACTATATGCGATGCATGGAACTTTCTTCTTCTTGATATTTCTAAATGTATTTTCCTTGGATATTTCTATGGAAAGATCACAGATTCCTAGGCACCCATCAATTGTGCTTAGCCATGCCCTTCCCATTATGATTGGGAAGTCCCCCTTACCTTTGTTGACTTGAATCACTAGGAAATCGACTAGATATGACCATCCACAAATAGTGGTAATTTTCCTCCACTAGTCCTAATGGGATAGTGATGGACTAGTTGGCCAACTCTAGACAAATGTTACTCTTTTTTAGTGGAGGCAGGTTCCAGGCTTTGTACATTTCTTGAGAGATTAAGTTGACACCAAAACCTATATCCAAAAGAGCTTTGCATGGCTCATTCCCAATGATCTGTAGACATATAAGAGGACTCCTAGGATTAGAGAATTTCCTAGGAAGATGGCTAGCTTTTATCCAATTGGTGATAGCATGAGTTAACATGACTATATGCATTGGGTGCTTTGTTTGGTTTGAAGGGAGTTCTTAAGTTTTGATTGGTAATGAGGCATCTAAGGGATTAGCTGCTTGTGGTTGCAAGGACTTAGTCAGACTATTGGTTCTAAAGAAAGGTCTTTTCTTCATGTGGTTGTCAAAACCAATAGTAGATTGAGAGTTAACAACCCTTGTAGCGTTACGTTGCTACGACTGGGTAGGGAGGTCACCCTGCATAGCTGGAGCAGGTGGTAATGGAGCTATGGGTGGAAGAGATGCAGCCGAATGAGAAGGATAGTATGTTTGTGGAACATCACCCCTAGGAGAAGGAGTCCTATAATACTCATGGGCTTGGTAGTAAGGTTGAGTGACGTAACCAGTAGAGTCATGTAGAGAGATTGGCTACTGCACATAATATCCATATAGGTGAGGTTAACAGTAAGGATACTATTGTCATGGTGGTGGCATTCCCCATGATTGTGGGTGCTACCACTGTTGATATTGCTCAGTTGGTTGTGGTGGAGTTTCACTTGGATAATACATTAAGGGTTGGTTGAATTGTCTTGGGTTATTTTGAGGATAAGGTAACCTTCATGGTGTTTGCCTTCTGTTTAATCGTGGGTTGAGTGCATACATCCCAAACTCTTGCAAATGTGAGATTACAGGGAAATATCTATTAGTATGGTCATATTGGCATATCTTGAATCCACTATCATTGTCTGTATCTGAATCCACAACCTCTTCAATGATGAAAATTTTTCCCTTACCTTTGTTACGTGCATATTCAGGTTCTCTCTTTTTTCTCTTTTCACAATCACTACCTTGCTCTCTAGACTCCTCTACTATTTTGAGAATGGTTTGAAATCTATTATCTAGGGAGTTCCACATTTGGTCTACCTTTGCTGATAATTCTAATGCCAACTTTTAAATAGGAAAAGTTTTCCTATTCACCATATCTTCAAGTGGCGACTCTTCTTCATCCTCACAAAATCTTACTCCCTTCTTTCAAAAGGAAGGATCTCTGTTACATTCCTCTGCACTCTCTCTTTTCCTTAGCTCACCTTCCTCTTTAGCAACTTGCTCCAATAATCTTTGTACTTGATGGACCCTAAGCTCGGATAGTCTTCCTTCAGCATTAGTCCCAAGGGTTCTTTGTGTTTCATGCCTAAGCCCATCTACGAGATGGCATAGTTGATCTCTTTGCAAATAACCATGGCTAAGACAACAATGTCATAGTGCATAATATTGGCCCATGGAAACATCTAAGGGTTCATGTCCTCCTTGTTTCCACCCTTGGATTTGCTTTAGCAGGTTGGACACTTGAGAGTACATTTGGTACTTATCATTGAACAATTCTAACATGGTACTCCACCTATGAATGGATTTTAGTTCTAAGGACTAGTACCCCCTCTCAACTTTTTTGAATAGTATCAGTGGAAACAACTCTAGTTTTTGCCATTTTTTTTCTATGTTTTGTAAGGCACATGCATCATGAAATGCTTGTAGATGATTTTGAGGATCAGCATTGTATCCCCCTTCAAATCGTGGGATATTGTTCATGTCTAATCTCTTGATCTTGCTATCTTTTTGATGCCTTGTTTAAACTCTAATAGCCTCAGTTATTCTAGTATATTTTGAGTAGTGAGTAGGGGTTTATCATGATCATCCTGTCTGTGGTGTCTGTGATGCCTATATTGTTCCCTACTTTTCCTTCTTCTGTGTTGTGACTCTCAAGAATGCCCTTATCCCCTTTCCTAATTGTTTCATCTATGAATGCCACCTTGCCTACCTTTATCCTCATGGTATTTTCCTCTATGACTGCATCCAGATCCTAAAGGAGAGGGTGAATGATATGATGAAGGTGAAGAAGGAGGAGAACCATCACCATGGTAGTGCCTACTACCTTCTCTTCAGTGGCTGTAGCCTCGGTTGCAGTTACAATCAACATGTCCATCTTTATCATGCGTGTGTGTTTCTTTTTCAGATCCTTTGTGTCCATTGGTATCAGAACCTAGGTTATGGGTGGCTAAATGAAGGTTTTGATACATAACTCCTTGACCAAAGTCAACAAGGGGAACATCATTTCATGGGAAACCTCCTGAGGTAGGTTCACCATCCTCATTTTCACTTGGAACATGTGGGATATTTTGAGACCACTTGCCCTTCATAGACTTGTGATGTCTCTCATGTTGTAAGTTCCTTTAACGTTGTGCCTCCATGGGTCGATACTCTCTTGAGTTATGTTCATGCATAATGTATTCTGCCTATAAGTGTTGCATGCCAATTCATGTGAGAGCACGAAGAAGCACGCTTAGGATTGAACTTTCAAGAGGTTACACAATGTTACCTTCTAGATCTCGCCAATGCAATTGTTCATCTTGGAGGAGGATAAAGATGAAGTCTGGTATATACTCATCAAGATGAACATATACCACATGAAACTGTTGGGGTACTAGTGAATCAACATCATGTGTACTACGCCTCCGATTATTCCCTGTATCAAACCTAGGCAGTGAAGCACTTTCGTAAGAAGAAGGAGACATAATTTTATATTTAGCACGCAATATATATATATATAACCAATCCTAAAGGCTCATTCCAACTATGAGAAAAATTTCCTAAGTTCTTATTAGTCCACAAACAATAAAGTCCCTGGCAATGGTGCCAATGATGAACGATGAGGTATCCCTACGCACAACCATATGAATATGAGCGTCCACACATGATCTGGTCAAATTCCAAGGACTAAGTGCTTCTGCGCCTTTGTGGAACAAGGATGGGTTAGTTAATCATTGTCTTCCCAAGCTTACTTGTATAACACGATTTTATGGTTAAGTAAACTTAAGGTACATGATTTTTATAGTTTTTTATGTTTTTATGTCCTGGTGCTATAAAGGGAGAAGAGAGATAACTAAGTAACTAATTTAATTTAACTACTCAACTATGCTTTAACTAGTCATAACACCAGCATCTATTCTCACTTGATGTACACAACCTGAACCAGTGCAACACTATTGGGATTACCAAACACTAATCGTTATTGGTTTACCAAGCATTACACACATCCTTGAAGTGGTCGTATTGAGTGTGTTTACTTAGGATAGTTGTAGGGTGAGAGAGAGAACATTAATTAACTAAGGAAAGCATTAAGTAATAGTAATTAAAATTAATTAATCTATTCTAAATGCTTCAAGGTTTATCACAAAGTTCATCTTTATTGCTGTACACAAGGTGTGCTCAAGTACATAATGCTCGAATAAAGATCCGTTCACTTTATGACTCCTATTGCAGGCATGCAAAAATAATTCTAACTTTGAGAGGGAGAAAAGGCAAGAGTTTCGGTAAGGGTCTAACTAATCTATTGCCAAACCAAGTACACCTACCTCTTATTTATAGGCAAAGAGATAGGTCCTGATATTGGGTATCTGACATCACTTGGTAGGCCCCAATATCGCGGATGCGATATTGTGACTCATTAGGTTACATATTATATAACTAAGTATATATATATTTTAAGACTTACATAATAAAATTTGTTACTTATTACTATGTATAATTAATATTATTCTTATTATTATTTAACTACTATATATATAATATATATTTTAAGTTGTGGGAGGTTGTCTAAAGTAATTTTTATATATAAAACATTATATGGAAGTTGCAATTATATTCCACTTAATGTGAACAACTTGTGTGTATCTTCCGATAATTACTTCTTGATCTGAAATGGAACCAACCATCTTGTTGTAAATTTATTAGGTTTTTTCATATTCCACAATAACACTAGATCACCAACTTTAAAAGTATTTTTCATGGCCTTTCTATCAAACCATCTTTTAACTAGAGAAGCATTTTCTAATAAATTATCCTTGGCTCTATCTATTTCAGCTTTCCTTCTAATAAGCAAGGTCATGAAATTTCTATCTTTATCTATTTTTTTACTATACCTTTATACAAAATTAGAGGCCAAGATTATAATCTTATTCATAACTCTTGTGGCTAATCCATAGGCTAAGTTATAACTTGACATTCCAATAGCCCTTTTAAATCTAATACGGTCAGTCCATAACATAAATTGCAAATAATCTATCCAATTTCTTGGATTCCCCTCCATCAACTTTTTGACATAGGAAATAAGCTTTTTATTTGTAGATTTAGCTAAACCATTCCCTTGAGGATAATAATTATAGGAAAAAAATAAAAATATGGATTTCTTTGACACCCATGTTATAAACTCCTTAAATTGAAAAGTAGGTCCATTATCATATACCAAAACTTTAGGCATACCAAAGTGACTTAAAATTTGATCTTCTATGAACCTAATAACATCCAATGCTAAACAACTTCTTAGAGCTTTATGTTATGACCATTTATCAAAATAATTAGTGTCCATGAGAATAAACATATGTCTAGCTCTTAAAGGAGTAATTATGTTGATGAAATCTAAACCCCATTGCTGAAATGGTCTATCCACAACTACTAGTTTCAAGGGAGTTCTAACCATTTTGATTCTCAATCCATGGATTTGACACTTATAATATTTTTGAATTTTTAAACTAATATATTGATACATGTTCAGCCAATAAAAATCATAACAGAGTATATGTTGCATAGTGGACTTAGGAGACTCATAAAACAACTTAGAATGATCATGGAATTGTTCTAAAATAAGACTGATTTAATCATTATGAACACATTCTAACAAAACCCCTCTAAATTATTTTTTATACAAGATTCCATATTTAACCAGAAACTTGATTTCCTTTTTAAAGAAAGCTCATTTATGATTTGTAGTTAAATTATTCAGAATCTTTCTTGTGTTTAGGAATTTTAGAATTTCATCATACCTATCTCTTTCATGAGTTTTTAGCACACATATTTCATTTTCTTGAGTCATTAACTTGGCTAACCCCATTCCTTTAATAGTCTTGCATATCTCTAATGAAAATTTGAAACCTTGAAGATTTATTAAACATTTCCCTCTTTTCAATCCAATCTCATTTTGACCCAAGCATTCCTTAATTGTAGGTTCTATTAGCATAATATGAACCAATGAGCTTTCCAAGTAATGTTGAAGTGCTTTAATAACTACAAATGCTTATTTCTCTAGATCTGAATAATTTAATTTTGAACCTTATAATTGATATCCAAAAAATCCAATTGGTTCATCTTAACCTTCATCTTTTTGAGTTGAAATAGCGGAAATTAAATCATTTGAGGAAAAAGCATATAACAAGAAATCTTCCTTCAATCTTGGTTTTACCAAGTATGAAGCTTCTTAAATAGTCCTTTTAATCTTAGCTAAAGCTTTCTTTGATCTTGGTGCTTTCCTTACTATGATATCCTTCTTGAGAATATGTATCAAAGGCTTACTAATTTCAATGAATCCTATAATAAACTTCTTAATGAAATTTATCTTTTCAAAGAAAGATATAAGAGAATTTTTGTTTGTCAGATGTTCAATATTTTGACCTACTTGAATTCATGTGTCATCTATAACAATTCCTTCTTCACAAATCATGTGACCTAGAAAATTTCCAAACTTAATCCTAAAGATACATTTCTTATGGTTTAATGATCATATTCATGATACCTGTTAAAAACTTATTGGAGGTGACTAATATGATCTTTCTTCCTTTTTGAATAAAATATCATATCATCTAAATAAACCATAATGAACTCAGCTATCAAGTCTTTAAAAGCTAAGTTCATTGCTCTTTGGAAAGTAGCTCCAACATTTGATAATCTGAATGGCATTCTTTTACTAGTAAATGTTCCCCATTTAGCGATAAATGCTATTTTATATCTATCACCCTTATCTACCATAATCTAATTATAGCCTAAAAATCCATCTAGGAAAGAGTATCCCTAAGATCCTAATACTTTGATCAATATTTCATCAATTATAGGAGTGGATACTTATCTTTTTCAAATGCTTCATTCAAATCTTTGAAATCCACACAAAGGCTAATATCACCATTCTTCTTCCTTACTAGAACAAGATTAGCAAGCCATGTCGAATATCGAACTAGATATATGATTTGGACTTACAATAACTTCTTAATCTCAACTTCTATAGCTAGTTCAAATGATGGATTGAATTTCCTTTTCTTTTGCATAAATGTCTTACCATCATCTACTAAGGGAATTTTACATGTCATCACATTAGGTTTGAAAGCTTTAAGATCCTCATAAGACCAAACAAAATTCTCTAAATTATTCTTTAACAGTAATAAAAAATTTCACCTAAAAACTAAGTTATCTTCCTCTGTGACATTTAATATCTTCAGTATTTTGGTAGATCTAAGATTCATTATTTCATAAGCTTGATCATCAGAATTCTATATATTTTTTCTTGTAAATTGATTTTTACTAAACTCATATCCAATTATACTTAGAACTTGACATTGTCTCTGGTGTGATTTGATTTTCAAATTCTTGCTTATTCTTCATAAATCTAAGTACTTGATCATCATCTTTAAATACTTGCAAATGTTTTATGTTATCTAGTATTGATGGCTGATTTTCATTTTCAATTACTACTCCTTCATAACTTTCTATCCTTTTCTCATTTAATGTTGAAGCTACCTTAGCTAAATCATCTACTATATAATTATCCTTTCTACCTATATGTTCTATCTCATAATAATGAAATTGATCCAATATTCTTTAGACAAGCTATTTATAAGATCATAAGAATGCGCTTTTGACCTCACAATTTCCCTTGACTTGTTCACAAATTAATCTTAAATCTTCTTTTATGGTGATTACCTTGGTTTCCATTTCTAATGTCCTTTTAATTCCAATACTCAAAGCTTCATATTCGATCCTTTTATTTGTGTAGGGAAAAGATAAATGAATTGCCTTGAATATTTTTGGAAAATTATCTTTTATTAGAACTGCTCCAACTTCTGCACCTTTGGAGTTACAAGACCCATCAAAATATAATTCTCATTTCCTTTTGTCTTGAACTTCCTCTTTTTTCAAGTTATAAGCTTCTTGAAGTGTGCAAATTTTGGATTAAAAAACTCTTGTTTCAATAACTTTATTCTTCCCATTAGAAGTTATGTTTTCTATCATCAAAGGTTCNCATCAAAGGTTCACTATATATATATATATATGATTTGCCTCCCCTTTCCAAGGTAGCACATATGAGAATAATCTGTTGAAATGTAACCTAAAAAGTTCTTACTCCAACTCTATTTAACAAAAGACTATGTGAATCTAGTATATTTGCTAGTTGAATAGTCACTTTACTTTTTATACAAGATTCAGAAGCAATTTCCAATAGAACATTTGGTAGCTGACCCACAATCTTTACTCTACTTTTGCCTACTTGAACAATCTTCTTATTGGCTTATTTAGGAATCAAACCAAGATTTTTGTATATAGACAATGACATGATGGTAGATGTAGCTCTAGAATCGACCAAACAGTTGTGAAGATACTTGTCTTTTAACTTCATTGTCAAAAGAAAAGGAGGATCTTCTTCATCAAGAGTACACCAATAGCTATTTTTTGTTGTCTTATCAATGTTGGATACATTGCGTAACTCCAATTCTCCAACTCTCCTTTTACCTTTAATAAGCTCTAAAGATTTTCTTTGTTGATCTCCTATTTGTAAAAATTAATTTATGCTAATGTTGGTCTTGACATGTTTAAGATCCTCAACTAAATCATATTCTCCATTAACATAAAAACCTGGCCTCTTTGCCCATTTATTAAGAATTTGATTTTGAATGCTTTGCTCCACTTGATCTTCTTTCTTTTTATTTTTATTTTTCTCTCTTCTACTTGGTTCAAAAACCTTTCTCTTAGTGGATGGATTAAAAATGATGTTTGGAGGCCTCGAAGTAGTTAACCTTTCTTTTGATCATAAACTATATCAATTTTCTTCATTGTTATTACACTCTTCATTTGATGACATATCCTTTTTAGAACTTGATAGAGAAGAGGTATCACTAGATCCATTGTTAGAAGATTTTCTTGGATAATGAACACTAGATAGCTCATTATCTAATTTAATATCAAGGAAGTTAGACATAACAAGATCATTTTCATTCTCATATTCTTCTAACTTAGTATCTTGATGCTTATATTTTCTATTCTTCTTTTCTTCCTTGATTTTAACTTTTACCAAAGATTTTTCTAGCTTCACTACTATGTTGGATAAATATTTCATTAATTGTCCCTTACTAGATTCTTTGCTTTTTGACTCTTGCTCTATCTTAATACAAGTTAGTCTCGGTAATGCTTTAAGTTGAGCAAAATATTGCACAAGAATCATCATCTTTTCTTATCTTTTTTGAGTTGTGACAATCTCTTTATTATTCAAGTTCAACTATCTTTCTAATTGTATTACTTCACTATAGTAATCATTCAATGTTAGCAAGTTTGAAGTTCTTCTTAACCAATTCAAAATATTGGGATTCACAGCCTTGAGATAGGTGTCTCTAAGCATTTCATTTGATGGTCTACATTGTCTTTTAAGAACCCAAAAATTCATTGAAATTTAATGTTGAAATCTCTAATTGACTCTTTAACTCCTTGATTAGCTTGTACTAGCTCATTAACTCAAAACATTTACTAATTTTATTTCAAACCCTCCTAGCAATAAAAAGAATTGTTGGTATGTTAGGACTATTGATTTCTTTGAATGTAATGAACTTAGGTAACCAATTTTCTTACCCTCCTTCTAGTGCGAAAAGAACTATTGACGTGCTAGGACTATCAGGCATATGAACTTAGATGACAAATTTTTCTCTTTCTAGCACCAAAAGAATAGTTGGTGATCGCTTGGGACCACCAACGCTTGTGACCCCTGATCTTATGACTTTGGGGATCATAGAAAATGAAGGTGTTCCTCAAAATAGGGTTTAGGTGCTTGTTGGTCTTCTAGCAATACAAAGGCCCATATACCTCGAAATAAACTTAGTGATTATGAAATGAACTAAACGTGAGTATGTGCTTGCTGTTGTAAATGTTGAAATGCTTAGGTTTGTGTATGAAATTGTAACTAGCTATCATAAAATAAATTCAGCTAGCTTTCTCAAATACTATGATTTGTTTGAGATTCTTGTTTTTTGAAATCACTTAGTCTATATAGTCCCTATAGTAAACTACTTGAAACACATATAATTTCACAAAAATGGTTGAGCACAATTCTACCAATCTACTCCTAGTTTTCCCTAGAGATAAAATTCCACAAGTAAACTAGAAATAGAGTAAGATTCAATAGATTTTAGAAAGAGAAAATAAAGAAAAGTAGATATGTGTAAATCTTAAACATTTAGGCATGATAAATTGAATATGATGAAACACTTCGCAATAAAGCTATTCCAATCTAATTTAAGTATTACAAATTGTCCAAACCTTCTGAGCTCGACATGCAAATACATAAAAGACAATCTTATTCACTACCAAAATGCATTGTGAACTACAAGTACAAGCTTATGCTTGGCTAGCCTATAGTTGTCAAGAATTGCAAACACTATAATTAATAGAAAAATTTGTTAATTTTTTAAATTAAAATTCTAAGGTAATAAACTTTAGAAAAATGAAGCTATTTCAAACAAGACAAAGTATCAAAGACTCTCTAGATCCTCTAAACTCAAATAGGAAATTTCTATAAGAAATTACTATTAAATTTCTTAAGATGCTTTTCTGTAACATAAGCTCTTATTTGGCAAGCCTTAATAGAAGTCTAATATTTCACAAAATAGAGCTCTAAGAACAATCTAGAAAATCCAAAAATTAAATGCTAAGCATACTAAAATCTAGACCATTAGCTAAGTAACTAAACAAAATGGAAGATAAGGCACTCATAGGATTAAAACCAAACCACTAAATTGATATCTCTAGCAATCCATATTACAATCTTCAATGTTGCTTCTACCAATTTTTTCCCAAAAAATAAATTTCTCCTACTCTTGAAGCCTTTGTATAGTTGCTTCATGGTAGTTACATTCATCATTGAAGGTTAGGGTAAATATTAAATATCTAAGGAATTTATTCAAAACTACCTTAAGAAGTTATAACTTCTATAGGGAGTTATGAGAAAATCAAGCCCTAGTTAGCAAGTGTCTTCTTAGCAATTACAACCTTACAAATATCAAGAAGATCTATTTATAACTTCCATGGGAGGTTAAAATTTTCATTGGAAATTTTTAATTCCCTTAGAAATTAAAGTTATATTTATCAAATGATTATAAATTCCCCCCTTTTCAAATCGTAAACCTTTCTTTTTAAAATTATTAGTTGTAATTTGAATAAACCATAATTTTTTATTTGTGATGATTTTTTGATTAAATAAAATTGCTATTAAGGCCATGTAACCTTAATATACATGGTTTCATATTTGGTGTGCCTTGCGTTGATGTTTGAGCTTTGTGGTTATCATGTCTGCTACAATGCCACCTCCATCGTGTGTTGTTCTTGTGTGTCTTGTATCCTCTGCTTCTACTCCTAGATCCTATTATTGTAGTTTGGTAGGCATGGCACTCCCACTGATGTTGTCCTTGATCTCTACACTCATTATTCTACTTGGTACTACTTCACAATGGCTACCTCCATTGCAAACAAGAAATTTGTAGGTTTAGACCCTGCTTTGGTTGTCACCATGTTGATGCCCTACTACCACGTGATCCTTTGTGAGGTGAAACTTGTGTGTGAGAAATCAAAGAGGAGCTTCCATTCAAATTTTTGATTCTACTATGGAGAAAGTTTCCATGAAAAATACCCTTTACTTAGGGTTCATCACCCTACATTTTTTTGAAATATATGATAGCCATTGCTTTAAGGCTTCTTTTGATTTTGAATGTGAAGCCAAAATTCTAATGCCTGTAGGTTTGGCATGCTTGTTTTTGCTTTGGAACATTGATTTCATCTAGATCTTCTTATGAGTTGTAGGGCTCGTGTTCTTCTACAAGTTTTTGAAATTTTATTTTCTTTCTGCACTTTATATTGCCATGTTTTTTTTTCTATGGAAAGTGTTTCTCTTCTAGAATAATGATGAAAGTTTTTTTTGGACAATTTTTTTGAATTTTTCAACCATAATTTAATAAGAATCCTGTTAACTTTGTTTACTTTGTGTTGAAATTATGATCTTGTTCTACCAACATTCATCAAATGTTGTTGAGCCTTTGAACTAGATATTTTCCTTTTGTTTGTTCAGAGTTCATAACTCTGCAACTTAATTTTCTACCACCATTTTGAAACCACTGTAAATTAAATACAACATTATGAATTGCAATGAGCATAACATAACAATGTATCTTTACATAATGCAATTACTTGTCAGTTTTCCTAAGAAGTTCTTGCACAATTTCAGGGAAAATGGATGCACAAATTTATCCACTTTTTTTATTATTCTTTGAAACATCCAATTTACCACTAAAACTGAAATTGATATACTGATACAATGTAAGAACCAATGGTGATATTATTGCAATACATTCTCTTGCATTTCCCAAATTTCACCTCTAGCATTATACATATTTTTACATGGGAAAACCACAAATTCTTCATCCTTAAGCTAGAAACACCTTACAAAGCTTTCATTAATTCCATGCCTTTGGAATTATGAACACAAACTTAAAATGTGCATACCTTGAATGTAAAGAGAACTTTTCAATTTTTAAAAACCTTTCTTAGTAATTCTTTTCACTATTTCCCTTTTAAATAAATAATTTAACTTTTATCTTCTAATCACCATTAAAAAACTAAATTGGACAATTCACTTCTCAACATTATCTCATAAAATCTGCTCCATTAAAATGGTGTAAATGTGACAGTAGCTTCCAATTTCCATGCACTAATAATGTAGTAGAGTATGAAGGACTAATCATAGGGATGTTGATAGTTCGTGACTATGGTATTAGCTACTTAATGATAAAGGATGATTTGCAACTAGTAGTCAACTAGGTAACTGAGGTTTACACATGCAAGACTAATCATTTACAACCATTCTGCAATCTAGCTAAAACACTTATTTCACAGTTCACTATTGTGGGTATTCAACATATTTCTTGAAGTGAAAACATACTAGCTAATGCTATTGCTACCTTGGTGCTAAATATGGTGCACAATGTGTTTAGCAAGATGCCTTCCATAATGGAGAATTGCACATTTCCCACCACACATAACACTGAAGATACCTCTATAGCCATTATTGAAAATGTTCCTCAATAAGAGTGGCATGACGATATGAAGTCTTATTTAATGCATGGTGAACCTTCACAAAACTTGATTACCCCCCAAAAATATGCAATATGCAAATGATCAAAATAGTACATCATCATGGATGATAACACATTATGTCAAAAATCTAACAATGACATACTGCTAGTGTGCATGGGAAGAAAAAAAGCCCATATGATCCTCAAACAAGTACACAAGGATATATGTGGAGGTCATATAAGACCTAGATTCATCCTATATGAAAAGTGATTGTCAACAAAAAGTTAAGACTTATGATATTTGTCAATGATATAGTAACCTAATACACATACCCCCAATCGAGTTGCATACCACTCAGATCACTTGGCCATTTCAACAATGGGAAATAGACATAGTTGGACCTATAATGTCAAAATCCTTCATGAGGTATAGTTTCATCATCACCATAATTGAATAGTTCACCAAATAAGTTGAAGCAGCCCCTCTAAGGAAAACAACATCTTAACAAGTTTGCAAATTCATCTTTGATAACATTGTATCCCATTTTAGCTTACCATTAACTATCATCATAGATAACAAGCCTCAATTTAGTAGCTAAGAAATGCAAACCTTTTGCTAATAGTTGAGCATTAACTATTTCTTTTCATCATTTTATTATCCACAAGCTAATGGCCAAGCTGAAGCTAGAAATAAGGTCATTATAAATCTTATAAAAAGGATACTAAGTAATGGTAAATGTAGATGGCATGAACAACTACTATACCTACTATGGGCCTATAGGATTACCTTTAGGACTATAACTAGAGCTATATCATATAGCGTAGTTTATGGATATGAAGTTGTTTTTCCTATTGAATTACAAGTTCCATCCTTAAGGGTAGCTTTGTCCAACTTCATCAATGATGAAAAAAATAAGAAGCTACATATCATTGATCTCAACTCAATGGAGGAACAATAGATACACATACTTGCCAACATTAAATCATATCAAGCAAGGTAGAACTAACAATACCAACATGATCTTAATAGCTGGAAAGTCAAGGAAGGAAACCTTGTCCTCAAGGCTATTTTCAAGCCTATAGATAAGTTCTTAGCTAACTAGGAAGGACCTTTCTTGGTCACCAAAGCCTATTGCAATGCAACATTCAGATTGTGAACCTAGATGGGAATGAATTGGTCAACCTAATTAACCATTCCTATCTTAAAACATATTACATCTAACACTGACCTATTTTCTTGTAGTCTTTGTTTGTCTTTGTTTAAACATGTGACTGATATCGATGACTATGACAGTCTTCAACAAGAAAACCTTCATGACCTCTTATCTTTCCTGTTATCATCTCAAAGACTAAAAACTTTGTACAAATATATTAAACAAAATATATTCCTCTCCTGTATCTAATGATTGTAAATAATTATGGCTTATGTTTTCTTGCCAACTCATGGAGACTTATGCAAATTTCTATAATCACATGTACTCTTTGACTATTTTATTATTCTCTTGGAGTTCTGTTTGCAAGATTGAGCCTGAAGTCACTACAAAGATATGACTCATCATAATTTTAAGTTATCATATAACCTCAATGCACAAAATGCAGTTAGCATGTTCGATCTTGCTAACAATGCTTACCTCACATCACTTCCATCACCCCTTATACATAACCACTCCATGTAGCTAAATTATAGCCTTCCATACCTTGTTAACATTGAAAACCTTTGTTTGACATTCATGCTCCATGACCTTGTGACATTTTTTCTAGCATGCTTCATGCTCAGGTTTGCTAAATGTATCACATCTCATTTAGCAAGAAAACAAAACTTTAGTCCATTGAATGTACATCTCATTTGGTAGAGATTCAAAGAAACTAAGTTCACTTAATGTAACACATCTCATTCATTAGAGATTCAAAGAAACGAAGTTTACTAAATGTAACACAATTGATTCAATGAGAAAGCAAAGCTTAGTCTTGGCAACAAAACCCCATTAAGGTTTTATTTTCCAAAGAAAAGAGGGGAGAAAATGTCAAGGAAGGAAAGAGGCTAATGTAGCCTTTAGATAAACTAGTTAATGTCTCTCTCTTCTTCTCTCTCAGGAAAAAAAAAGATAAAAAAGAAAAAAAGAAAAGAGAGAGATTTAAATGGCCAAAGAATCCTTGTTACAAAGTTTCAGTTTCTCCTCACATTATCAAGTGACCAACACTTCATAGCACAAACAAATTTGCTCAGTCAACAAGCATGTCACTATCTTTTCAATAGCCTTCATGTCAACATTTGGAATTCCTTGTTAATCTCCCCTAATAACTAATATAACCTCTATCTCATCCTAAGCTCATAACATTTCACCATCACCTTATCTCATTACTATGGGAACTTCTTGGCATGGTTTGATAGCTATGGAATTGAGTGTAGAGGGAAAACATTAGTGATGCATTCATGATGGTGTTTCGTATTTTTTGTTAATGTCTTTCTAGGAAATACTCAAAACATCAAAAAAGGGGACCAATGAAACATCTTAAAGAAAATTGTTTTGTTGTAATGTAAAGACCCATAGCCCAAATTTCCAATTAATTTGATGAAAATCAAGTTAGATACAACTACTTTATTTTCCCAAAGATTCTATATTATGGCCTTGTATGAATAGTTGCAAGGGATTTCTCAATGTAAAAATGAGATTTTCAGCTCACAAGCTACAAATCACGTGCATCTCCACTTATGAAGGTCAAAAATACCCCATAGGCCATAAGTGTCATGTACTGAAACTTGTGTAAGAACAAAAAATGCCCCACAAGCATTAAATTCTATGTATGCCAACTTGTGGAAGCTAAAGAGGCTTCATAGGCTATGAAAATTTGATATTTTTACCTCATATGATGGGCATCTTAGCTCTACATGATGGGTAGTGTGTGAGGTGAACATGTGGAATTTAGGTGGCTCCACCTAATGGGTGATGTAGCCCAACACAATGGGCAATGTGTGAGATTAGCATGTGGAACTTCAATAGCCCCAGATGATGGATGATGCAGCCCCATAGGATGGATAGCATGTGAGGTCAATGCATGGAACTTTAGAAACTTCACACGATGGGTGATGTAGCCCCACACAATGGATAGTGTGTCAAGTTAGTGTGTGGGACTTGGATAGCTCCACATAATGGATGATGCAGCCTCACATGATGGGTAGCATGTGAGGTTAGTGTGTGGGACTTTAGTAGCTCCACACAATGGGTAGTATGTGAGCTCAACAAGTGGAACTTGGACAACTCCAGATGATGGGTTTTGCAGTTTCACATAATGACCAACATGTGAGCCCAGTGTGTGAGACCTAGGCTCTCAACCCACACACTTCACTTTCATCAAGAATCCATTTGTAACACTCGAAATTGTAATAGATGTAGGCATTATGGATCAAAAAATTATAAATACTAGATCTAAGATCATATTTAGGACTTTTGGAACACAGTTTTTGTAGCAATCACTTGCCAAAGCTTTCTTAACACATTTTAGTAACATATTGACAACACTATACAATGATGATTGGGAGAGTTGCAAGTTAAGTTGGGAGAAAAGTGTGGCTTTAGCATAGGACACACTCTACTAGTTGTGCCAGATTTCAACAAATATATTATTTTTCTCAGGGTTTTTTTTTTTAAATCCTAGATTTGTACTCTTAAACCCCTTATTCTCATATTTATTAAAATTTATTATTTAAAATAAAATTTATTACTCTTTGTGTTTGGCCTATTATTCTCTTGTTTAATTTATTCTTGTATTCAATGTTGTAATCTTATTTAAATTCTACCTCATTTTTACTTGCATTTAAAAAAATTTGATAATAGACTTTCCAAGTCCCTAGATGATTAGCAAGATCACCCAAGGCACTTCAGATACTTTTCAAGGCCCACAAATCTATGAGTTGAAATTTTTCATAGAAAATCTTTTGATTTTTCTATGCCAAAATTTTTTTGTTACTACATTGACAACAAGCAAGAGTACTGGAGTTTGATGTTGGGGAGTGGGATCTTTTAAAGAGAATTATGTAGGATAGATAAGGCCAAAGAAGAGAGTAAGTCAAAAGTTCTTGAGATACTATGATGGATCTTTTAAGATCCTTACTTATGTAAATTTGGTTGTATAAAAATTGTAGTTGCTAGAATATTTGGTAAAATATCATCTTTTCTTTCATGTTTCTATGATGAAAAAGTTCAACCTACGAGATGTTGATCTAGTACGATTGAGGTCCTCTAGGGATTCAAATATTAAAGCTATGAAAGGATGATGGAATCTTTTCATTATCAACATGCACATACCTAGTTGTACTTTTGATTAGAACATTGAATTTTTGCTACATTGGCAAGGCACATCCTTGAAGGAGGATATTTATAAGAAGTAACATACTTAGAAATTAGTAGTCATTCATTATGAACTTATACATAAAGAATCATATTGATATAGGAAGGCATTACTTATATAAAATTTTAAATTACTGAAAAAATAAATGTTGCTTAATAAAATTGAATGGATATGGAGAAAATTAAATAAGTAAAGTAGTAGACATCCAAAACTAAGTAGGTTCATAGCAAAAAGAAAATATGCAAAAAAATATATAAAAACATTACAAAAATAGTGACAATAGCCCCATGTGTATTAAACCAAACCTATTCACAATATAAAAAAAAGACAAACTTGTTTCCTAAGCTAGAAATTAAATTACCCTATCTAGAATAAATGGCATTGCAAAAAGGATCCTCACATAGCTTCGATCTGTCCACCAAACTCTAAATCCTAGGAAAAATCATAAATTAACGATGTGATCTAGGTAAGATCTAAAATAAGATCTGAAAATATGGATTAATGTAAATCTTGGTTAACAATGCATATCTTGATCTAGCTCTCTCTCTCATCCAACATAATCTTCCTATGTAGCTCTATCTTCTAATGATGGCAAAGTAAGGCAAAAGAATGCCCTCATGAAATAGTGGTTAGGCTTATATTCTAGCATTAGTTTGGCAATGTTGGGTAAGGAGCTCTCATGTTCAAAAACTAAATTAAAATTAAAATTTAATTCTAAACATATTTTAAAATCCTTTTTCTTACATGGGCTACTGCCTAATGCTAGTCTAAGGATCATCTACTATGAGAAAGTTAATGGCTATGTCTAACCCCAAGTTGATAACTATGTCTAAGCCTAAACCAATAAGATGGTCTAAGGTCGAAAACATAGAGGATAGCATAAGATCCTTTAAACTATAAGGTAAAAAAATTAAAAAATTAAACATCTAAATCTAAAAATATAATTTTATTATAAAAATAAATTACCAAAACAAAGCATACCAAAACAAAAGTAGTACCCCATGTGCCAATAATCCATCTAGTTCTTGCTAACTTAAAACTCTAATGAAAGAGGTCAATGAACATATGATAAATTAAAACATAATCCAAAATATCAAAAAATATTAAAACGTACTAAAATCTTAGCCTATTGGTATGGGCCTTGGCCTAGTAACCCCAAGTCACAAGTTTGATTCTGCTACATAGCACTAAGTTGTAAACTTCTATAAATCTTGGGGTGTATCTATGGTTTAATTATTTTGGGTTCCAACACCCCCGTTAAAAAAATACTAACACTTGGAAAAAGTATTTAAAATAAATAAAATTAAAAAGGACCAAAAGAGAAAAATAAATCTTAGAATATTTTAAAAGTGCAAGACCATTACAAAGGACATAGCTAGGCACATAACTCACATCACATAAAAAAGCCTAGTCAATATAAGAAAGGGGTTGAAAACATAAACATAAGTTAACAAAAAAGAAATCAAATGTTCAAACCACAACCATCCTAAGGTAAGGGGTATCTAAAGCAGGGGTGTTATATCTAACATCAGATTTATTCATCAAGGATTGGAGTGCCACCACTATCAAAACTAATAAATTAAGTCCCATGAGTATGAATTAGTGTTATATATTGTAGGTCCTAGATCAAGAACATATTTGAACCTATTTTACATCTTACATAGAGTTTCCTACATGGTATCCTCCTTGGTTTTGTAGTAGTAGTTATGAGAGTTACCTTTGGTTCATGCTTATGATATAGTACGTGAGTTGTATGTTTGACCAATATGTTTTGTGTCTAGATTGCATGTTGATTAGTGTTATTACAGGTCAAAGTGCACCCTTGTACAAGTCCATGATTCATGATCCTTGTCATCGATTTCATCAAGAAGGGTGCCAAAGATCTATCACAACTTGCGAATTTGCAAGGTTTAGTTATTTAAGTTAATGCATATGATTAATTATTTAATGCTATTAGATGCATTTTAATGAATTAGCTCTAATATTCTTGGTTAAATCATAGGATTACATTACTATCATCACTATTATTGTTGTTACTATTGTGATATTATTGTTGCTAGTTTTCTACATAAGTGAATGCAATCTATTTACCAGGATATTTTGTTATGATTTTGCATCCTTTATTTTACTACTATTGGAGCTTAATCATTAATTTACTTTATATTTTATGATTAAATGTTGAAATCCAATTACCCAAGAAGGTTTTTCTTTTCTCAATTATCATGCCTTTATAAGTATTTAGCAATGCATATTTATTTCTTTATGCACATTTAGTTATATATATATATATCCAATCTATAGTATGAAAATTCAATTATCCACATCTAGTTATGCATTTTTAATTTTCATTATGCACGTGTGATTATATAATAATTTGTTCATGGAGCAATTATGAACCCCGACTTCACCCAAACCATATCCCTTGTTACATTTTATTATTAAACTAGGATTTGGAGTTCATTTTTAATTATAATTAAATATTGCATAAATTAGCTTGTTAAGGAAGTACCTTAGGATGATGCCCTACCTAGAATCTAACTTTATTGATGTGTCCAGGATGTTCAAAAATGTAGGTTTTGATCCTTGGTTTACCAAAATCAAAGTTATGGTTCTTGAGATATCATATTTTCTAGTTTGCTAAAATACTATAAAAGTTTTGCATCTGAACTAGGCTATCATGATAAGTAATGTCTAAATAATATTTTATCATACTATTTGGTAGAACACTTGATAAGGATTCCATAGGTTCAAAAAGAATTTGATTTGGAGTCCCAATGTGCATGTTATGTGAGGTTGAACAGTAAGGGTATTAATGAAGAGAGAAATTAAGAAAAAGGGCTTATGAAAATTATTGAAAAAAAATTAAAATTAAAATTAAAAAGAAGAAAATCAAATTTAAAGTTAATGCCATAATTAAAGAATGCTCATGTTATAGAAAAAACATATAACACATATGTTATACATGTTACATGTATGTTATATATATAACATATATTATGCATTTGATTATATTCTTTTTCTCACTGCCACGTCCATGGCCTCCCTTCCTTTTAACTCTGCTACTTTGATATGCCACCATTGTTTTTCAAAATTGCATTCTATTGTGTTTTTTCTAAAAGACATTTTTTGTCCTTTCTTCTTCATTTTGAAGCTGATTTAAGCTCAATTTATTCCATTATTTTTCTTATAAATAGTTAGTGGACCCACATATATCTCATCATAGTTTGAAGAAAGGTTTTGGTTATGATAAGCTAAGCGAAGCAAAAACAACTTGAGAGCATTAGGTGGGAAAAAGGAAGACACCAGAAAATTCTAGAAGCCTTGCCAACATAAGGAAGGTTACTTTACTTTCCTTTCATATGGTTATGCCATATTGTTATGGATTTCCTATTTCTCTTCTTTTCTTCCTATTTTTCTATTATTCTTCTATTTTTTCTATTATTTTACCAAATTTTTGTAATTTTGGGCTATTTTGAAAATAATATTTTAATCCTTTTCATAGCATTTTTTGTCTTTTGGTGAATTTTGAAAATTACAAAAATTATGCTCAAGTTGCCCCTAAATATTTTATAAATATTTGGGATCTACTCATTACATAAACATTATTTTGCAAGAATTTTGTGGAATTTGAACTTTTGTGGGTTTTTGGCCAATTTGGACACCTTTTGGATTTTTGGAATAAAACAATAGTATTGTGGAACTAATTTTTCTTAGTTGGTAGTGGGAGCCGTGACTCTTTTAAATTCCCTCATCTACATGCAATAGTGGAGTGTTCTTTAGTGGAACCTATCCTAGGAGAACAAGGATTCTTGGATGGATTTCCTACTTTGGATTTTGATTCATAAGTTCATGTGAGGCTATAGATTTAGCCAAGACCATGGCATTGAGCAGCTAAGTCTAGTGGTATGTAGTGAGGCATCGTCAAGATCTATCTTTCCAATGATACCTATGCCTCAACTGTTGAGGATGTTAGTAGTAAGGCTATTGCCAAGACCCGACCATGAGTGACTTGTTTGGAATCATAAGGATAATTCGATGATAGTAGTTAGGTTATATCAAGATCAGTTGGTATATTCCTTTGGTAGTGAGGGTAACCAAGATCTAGCCCTCAAAGATGCCTAAATAAAATATACATTTGTTTCTAGATTTTTAGATTTCCTCAGATATTTGAGTTCCTTTTCAATTTTTGGAAAATTATGGCATTTCTAGACTAGAAAACATTTTTTGAATGTTTTATTGGAAACCTTTATCTATCATGTAACCTAAAACTATTAGCCCATAAACTTTATGCTCCATGAAGATGGAAATAAAATAACTTTTCTTCTTTGAAGATTATGAACCATGATTTGTTAGGCTCTAATATCGGACTTGCGATATTGGATATGCGATATCGCAGCCTGGCTAACGATATCAGATATGTGATATCATGATTCCTGTGTAAGCCTATAAATACCACATTTGGGCACACAGGAAAGAGTAAGTAAGTTAGTATTAGAGTAAGTATAGAAGTAGAGTCCTTTTCTCATTTTTTAGTTCATCTCAATCTTTTCCCCAGTGCATGCCCACAGTGTGATGATTGTAATTGTATGAAACCTTTATTTGAGTGTGACGTACTTGGACATGCACATGACCCACAATAAAGATCGAGATTACTTCATCATTGTAGCATTCAATTAGTTTTAATTTTTTAACTATTATTTATTGTTTTCTTACATAATATTTCTTTACCTTCCTCTCCTATCCCTGTTATTAAACGTAGAATGAGTACGACTTAATCACAAGCATTTAAGTGTGACTACTTGGTATCCTAGTAGAGTACCTAGGACCTGTGCTTGGTAATCCCAGTAGTAGTACACAAGGTCCAAGATGTGTATGGATGATTAAGGATGGATGTTCATTGCACTTAGGCTAGCTTAGATTCTCTTCTCCCATTTCCTCTTAGCTTAATCAAAGTTATTTTCCATTGCCTCTAGGAGTAATACTAGTTTAGGACCACATCATACACCTCACTCTAGACTAAATCATACGTGACAAAGCAAATACTAGTCTAGGTGGGAAGACAATGAACTATGATCAACATGTAACTATCTAGATACCGCAACTAGCCCATTTGCGAAGTTCGACTAGATCGTGCATGAACACTCGTATTCGTATGGTTATGTGTAGGGGTACCTCGCCACTCATCATTGGCACCATTTCCGGGGACGATGCTAGTTATTTAGATTAGTTACATCATCCAAGATCACTATAACAAAACCTTGACAATATATCTTTCAAAAATAAGTAATTGCAAATAAGTCACACACAAACTCACAACAATGTCTCTCTCACAAGACTATGACAACGCAACAACTAGTAAGGTAATTCATTGGAGAACCAACAAATTACACGATGATGAAGACGAAGTTTGGAGTACTTAATTTGATGCAAGGGTCTCCTATGTACATAAACAAAAACAACATCATCCCAACTTATAAACTCATAATCTACCTAATGACGATGAACCCCTGCTGGCCACTAGGAGCCTAATGCATATACAAGAGGCTATTCGAATATCCCACAAGCATCGTAAGGAAAGCCGTCTACCTAGGCTTGATTTAAAAAAATTTTCCAAATTCTCAAGAGGCTATGATTTAGATCTGCAATAGCATTTACAAACCTTCTATGACAGTTGTGCATGGAACAATATTGATAATGGATGGCAACAACTTAAGCTCTTTCCTATGACACTCATTGGCCAAGAAAAAGTATAGTATAGATCCTTAAAACCAAAATCAATTCGTAGATGGCCAACAATGGTAGAACTCTTTACTAAATGATATCAAACCTATGCTAGAGTGTCAGCCTTGAGGAGACAAATTCAAGAATGGAAACAAGGGAAACATGAAACCTTGGACATGGCCTTAGAAAGATACTATACTTTGTTAAACAAATTCTCAAGCCATGGCTTCTCCAAGGATAGGCTAATGTATCACATCATGGATGGACTTCATAATGAAACAAGGGAGACTCTAGGGATGTATGCCCCATGTCAACTATATGAGCTACGGACCCACCAACTCCAAGAGCTTATCTAATGGGTAGCAAAAGAAGAAGGAGAAATAGCTAAATGGGAGAATGTTGAAAGTTCTCAACAAGACCAAAATATCAACTTAGCCAATCACTTTGCCAATCCTAGTGATTGTAGGATTGGCAAAGAGGAGAAATCAACTCACTTCAAGGAGGTGGAATCATCTTTGCCAATCCTACAATCACTAGATGAAATCAAGGCAAAGATTAATAAGATGATGAAATGAGTACATAAAAAATATGGAGAATATGCTAATATTAGTAGAGGTAGAACTATGTCAAATCAAGAAATAGGAAAAGACAACATGCACCAATCAAAACGAAGGGTTGAAGATAATAAGAATAGGAGCTCAATTGCCAATCATATGTATCAATGTAATGTTTGTCTGTATGATCACACCAAAGGCCAATGCCCAATCTTGTCACATTTACATGAGAATTGGGGAGGAATGCTAGATACAAATTTCATATAGAAATATTAGGTCCAATTGTAGTAGCAAAAACCCCAGTTGTGGGGGAAACCACTGGCAACTAGACCATACCCTTTGTATGTCCCAACGTCAAATGCTTATTATGTGCAACACCCTATTTATCCAACTAGATCAACATCCTCTACTTCACCTCATCACTATCATTCTCCCAAGTACTATCCACCCATGATCTCTCCAACAAGATCACCACCTCATGTTCCTTATATTTCTCCTTACCCTCAATATTTGCATCCTTCACCTCCTTCTACATTGCCACCAATATTAATAGAAGGTTTTGCACATAGCATCAACCCACAAACATTACTTGTGCTACTATTGTCAACCGCAATGGAAATCCTCCACAACATCAAAGACGTCTCTTCTTTAGACATGACCATAGAAAGGGACAGCATAGTTCTGAGACCACTACATCCTCCCACTTAGCACAAGTTCAACACTATGGTGAATCTTTCTCCTTGAACATAACACCTCATGTTACCTTATCAGGGCCACCAATAATACTCCAAAAATCATGCAACCCAATGAATATAGCCACATAGGCATACATATCAATCCTTGCATACCATCTTACGGTCAAGGGTGCCATAGTGGGTCAAATCCATATCAATTAAACTCATCTTCTAACTTGCCCCACTATGTCAACTTTAATATATTGTGTGCTCCCCAATTTGGGTACATTTCAACCACGACATCAAAAGACACCCAGTGGTCTGGATATGACCAAGTTCCAATATTTCTGAAATGCATGGATCCAACCCTTTCATTTAATAATTCTCACTATGATCAAAAGTTTAGTTATGGGGATATCCCCCATTCTAACAAACAAAATTAAATAATGTTTTCTCTTTTCTTTAATTTTACAATTTTTTCTTTTCCAATTTTTCATCTTTCAATTTTTTTGTTTTATCTTTTTATTGGTTGGTTCATCTTTTTATTTATTATTTTGTCTTTTTATATTTTTATGGGTAATCTCATCTATGAATAAAACATGCATGTGACTCATTGGTTGAGGTGTTGTTCTATGCTATCAAGTCTCAGGTGACTAATTATTTGGATAGCAAGCCCATCACATCTACCCAACCATTCTATTGATAAGAGGTTCTACTTTGGGTATGATAATATTCTTGACATCATTAAAACTTAAAGTAATTTTATGCTCATTATACCCAAAGTGAAGTAGGATGGACCCAGAGGGAATGGCTAGGGTGTGACATCAAGGGGACTTGTGGATTCTCTTTGGTGACATTTGTAGGAGTTACCATGTAGCCTGGGTGTACTAAGATCCTTGTAGGTATAACAAAAAATGGGAGTAAGAGTACTAAAGGCACTCACTCAAGAAACCCAATGCTATTCTAGGGGGTTCCACTAGAAAGAAATGCACCCATGCCTGAAGGTAGGTGGCTTCTTTGGATTAAGCATTAAAAAAACATAAAAAAAACCATGTGTGCCAAAGAGAAATTCCAAATCACTCCTCCCTTGGACAAAATGCCAAGTGATCGTGCACCTTGCGGTCATGGTGCTCTTATGGTTGTTCATCATTGGATGAAGCAATGCGATGTCACTGATCGAAGGAATGGACTTGGTCTTGATTTTGGAGCGACGGGCTAATGACACATTAATCACATCCTACACTCAAGATTCATTGTGCCCTGGGTCAATTACCTCATGGCTTAATCTTTGTAATCCCTTCTACAATTCACCTCATCTCGTTGTTCATATATTTGTAACTCATGTCTTGTGTAGCATTGAATTCATACCTTATCACTGTGGTATCTACATGTGTGTGTTTTGTGCAACTGGTGTGGATTACATTTCACTCTTCTAGTGCCTACAGACATTTTTAGGGTGGTTACATAAGGGCATCATAGGTAGGAACCTACTTTGGGCAGGACCCACTTGTGTAACCTTTGTAATTTACACTCATTGCACATCACCATCACATCATTTTAGACCCTTTAAGTACTGCATTGCCAACGTTATTCTTTCCTTCATCATCCTTCTAAGTTCAAATCTTCCTACATACCATCACATGTCCTTTTTCCTCATTCTATTCATGAATTTCACTGTCGGATTCTACCCCATTATACCTTTTGTGCCTTCTGGTTGATTCAATGTTACCCTGCACCTTTCCAATTAACCTCCAATACTTCATTTTTGGCCTTGAAAATTTAGAAATTCATTAATTTTACTAAGTACACTATTTTCAATAGGTTGCGATATTGGGTACCCGATATTGGGTTCGACGCAATATTGGGTTTGCGCTATCGAGTACATGATATCACGTTGATAAAAACTATATATATGGACCCCCTAGACATGTCAACATCATTTTACACTATTCATGTGAGGGGAGTTG
This sequence comes from Gnetum montanum, assembly GCA_015680685.1. Classification (NCBI taxonomy): domain Eukaryota; kingdom Viridiplantae; phylum Streptophyta; class Gnetopsida; order Gnetales; family Gnetaceae; genus Gnetum; species Gnetum montanum. The sequence continues at coordinate 102,740 of MNCI01001480.1, forward strand.
TTCAAAGTTTCTTTCACAAACTTGCTAGCTTGTGCACCTACCATTCAAACATCCATAACTTGCTCATTAATACTTCGATTCCCATTCCGATTGAACCTATCTAAACCTAGAGTGTTTAGCTTAGTCATGGGGGAAGGGTACACTCCAAGTTGTGCATAATTTTTCTAAAATTTATCATCACCCAAAGGATAGCATAAAGGGTAAATGACCATAGAAACTATTAAACACGTTGCCAAATCAATTTTCTCTCTTCACTCATACCATGAGAATTAATTTTTAGAGCCACCTAATCAAATTGGGCCTAATATCAAAAATTTTAGGGGACATTTTCATAAAATTTCCTAACTCTAGATCACACAAATTAAATGCAAGAAGTAAGGGTATAAGTCACATTTTGTAAATAACCTTACTAATAGTTGGCCCTGTGTGATTGTAGATGGCCCCTAAATGTGGACAGCAAGGAGGACCCTCTCAAGGTGCATCCTAATGACCAAGGAAAGGTAGAGGCTAGGAGTCTTCCTAGGAATGTAAAGAATAGGAGGCACAATCATTCAACATCCATCAAGAGCCTCATGTTACTGTGCAATCGGGACAGGCTGAAAGAGGAGCTGTTGAAGCACCTGAATAGGGACAACATCTCATGTTGTCCTTGGAATGTGTTCAGGAAATCCATGAAAGGTCCACATTAGTAGCCATGATCGTGGAACTCAACTTTGGACCTTTGACTGAGTTTGCTTCTGAAGTAGCCATGGACCAACTCAAAGGGTTCCCATTATGGCCTATCCTCTCTAAAAGTGGTTCCTGGTACTTGGGAGAGACGTACCAATTTTAGCACAATAAAGAAGAGGGTACTACAGTTGATATTGGTGGTGTTTCTATAGATTTCTCTACCAAAATCATTTCAGAAGTGTTAAATCTTCTAAATATAGGGCCAAAAGTTCCTCACGTGCCCACTCACTCTGATGCTGATGCACGAAAAATTTGGTTGAAAAGGACATACGACAAGGAATACAAGGCATATGTAGAGCTGACCCTAGAGGAGAGGATCTATTTCAAGATCATTACTTATCACATCTTCCCCATGAAAGGATTGAACAAAATCTCCATGTATGCGGCTAGAGGAAGTGCTATATTGATGGGCAAGATTAATGCTAACCTACTCCATCTGTATCTCACAGAGATTCTGAGATAATTTGAGGAACACAAGACAAGGAAGTTTGTATTTCCCTTTCCTTGTCTCATTAGTAAGTTGTTTCAGCATGCTAGAATTCTAGGGTACACCAATGACATCCCCAGAAGAGCCCAAAATGCTTCATTTTCTGAATTGCTTAAGCCACCAGCCTTAAGAAAAAGTGCTAGTGAGACACTGGAGCTAGAACAAGAACAAACGATGGGCACCACTACAACTCAAACTATAGGGCCTAGCCAACTCCCAAGTACAAGGCCCAATTAACAACAAGAGGTGGGGCCTAGAACATGCCAACAAGACCAACCGCCACCACCACCACAGGATTATTGATCGTTGATGAGCCATCTCAGAGCCATCGTTGAGACGATCAGTTGGGGAAGTTGTGATGATGCTAATCTCTTCCAAGTCATTGATGACATCATACAATCCATAGTCTCCATTCATCATGCATGGGGTAAGGTGTCAATCCAAACAGGAGGAGGGGGATCACACTGGTCATAATAGATCTCAGGAAATGCTACATCTTTTCAGGTGTAATTGGAAACTAGTGAAGGTGCCACAGTCGTGGTCATGCAACACCAAGATGCAGTGGGACCACAAAAGTGGTCATGAACCACATCAAGGAATCATTCAATGTCCATGTTGTGCCACCAGTAGACTTTATAGGACCACGTGATGCTCAAACTTTGGTGAATCCCTCGATGACTCTTGTAGAGCATGAGGATGTTCTCGATCAGTTGTTGTAGCCAGGAAAAGTGATGACATCCTTGTTTAACATCCCACAAGATGTCACAACAACTCAATCAGACCTCATCTCCACCAAAGAGAAGATGGTCATGGCAGAGATCAAGGTTGAGCATGCAGAGGCGGATTTGGAAAGACTCCAAGAGAAGCTCGTCACCCTGTAAGCTACACAGCGGGATCCATCTCAATTTATCCCTGCAAACTAGCTAGAGTCTTTTAGGATGGAGCAAGTTAATAAATTATTGGTAGAGAATAAAATAGTGGTGGAGGAAAAAGAGAAGGCCAATTGGAATGCTTCCAAGGCACAAGCATAGACATATGCACATGCCAAAGCACTCAAGGCCTTGCAAGAGGAGAATAAATAGCTTGTCACAGATGATCTTTGGTTGACCACTATAAAAAAACAAAAGAATGTCCTCGAAGAAAATTTTCAGTAGTTGTGAGAACAATTATTCAAGATCAACCAGGACATAAATCGCTTGGCCAAAGAAAATCAAACCCTTTCAATGGAGGAGGTGCACACAATCTGTCAAAAGATGGCAATTGAAATAAGCGCATGGTAAAACAAGGCCAAGTGACATGAAAAGCTGATTGGCAAGCCATATTGAACACGTATGCATTCATCCATCAAGCAGAGCTCAAAATCTAGGGCTTATAGATAAAAGATCTTACAGAGTACATGGAATTGGAAAACCTGTAGTATGCTAATTTAGCCATGCTAACAATAGGATGCCCAAGAACAGAGTTGGAGAAGCAGGTAGCAACCACCTATGCGAAATATGAAACCAAATTTGTTGAGAACAAGAAGATGTTTTCGAAATTAGAAGTCACAAATTCTAAGTTTCATGGTGGTCAAGGCTAGCTTCCAAGAATAAAAATATGTCATGGCAAAATTGGCTTGACAACTTACAGATTACTAGGAATACAAGGACAAGGCCAGAACCTATGAGGAGGAACAACGACTATTTGCAGCCTAGTATGTCAAGGCAAATTAGATGTTTCCACAACTGTCATGTCCATGGGAGGTTCCGACTCCATCAAATATTCGAGCATTAGCATGGACAACACAAGACCCCTGAACTGAAGAGGAAAAGCTCTAGGCACTCCTTTAGAGCCATCAAATTCCAAAACCTAGAGCACAAGATAAGGGGAAGCAACCCATGGAGGAACCACCGCCACCAGGAACCACATAAGTGCCAATAAATTTTGTAATTTTATGTCTGTGTCCCAATTTTTTCATATTCAATTCTCCACTACAACATGAATAAATTTCTATTCAATCAATAATCCCATACTGATCCACTATGTAATCAATTGGGCTTTTTCTCATTGTGTTTGACTCAAGGACGAGTTTTCATTTAGTCATGGGGGTATGATGAACCATGATTTGTCAGGCTCTAATATCAAACCCATGATATCGGGTACACGATATTGTGACCTAGTGAATGATATCAGATACGCAATATCATGGTTCCTATGTAAGCCTATAAATACCACAATTGGGCTCATAGGAAAGAGTAAGTAAGTTGGTGTTAGAGTAAGTATAGAAGTAGAGTCTTTTTGTCATTTTTTAGTTCATCTCAACCTTTTCCCTAGTGCATCCCTGCAATGTGATGATTGTAATTGTATAGAACCTTTATTCTAGTGTGTCGTACTTGGACACGCACATGACCGGCAATAAAGATCAAGATTACTTCATCATTGCAGCATTTACTTAGTTTTAATTGTTTAACTATTATTTATTATTTTCTCATGTAATATTTCTTTACTTTACTCTCCTATCCCTATTATTAAATGCAGAATGAGGATGACTTAATCACAAGCATTTAAGTGTGACTACTTGGCATCCCAGTAGCGTACCTAGGACATGAGCTTGGTAATCCCAGTAGTAGTACACGAGGTCCAAGATGTGTATGGATGCTTAAATACAGATGCTCATTGCACTTAGGCTAGCTTATATTCTCTTCTCCCATTCCCTCTTAGCTTAATCAAAGTTATTTTCCATTGCCTCTAGGAGTAGTGCTAGTTTAGGACCACATCATACACCTCACTCTGGACTAAACCATACATGACAAAGAAAATACTAGTCTAAGTGGAAAGACAACAAACTATGATCAACATGTAACTATATAGATACCACAACTAGCCCATCTGCAAAGTTTGACCAGATCATGCGTGAACACTCATATTTGTATGGTTAAGTGTAGGGGTACCTCGCCACTCATCATAAGAGTTATGACTTCTCTTGCATTTCCATGCAAATAGCCTAGAATAGGGAAGGAAATGTTGGAAGAGGGACATAGGACCAATTCTATATAAGATGGATCCTATCAACTTGAAAAATAATTTCTATATATTTGTATTTTCATAAAATAGAAACCTTATACACTTCTTAAATATTTGAGCCATATGCTTATTTTTTGTGAATAAATAATAAAGTATGATAAATATGAATTTTCCATCTATGTCGTTGGGATCATTAGATTGCAAGGAACATTTTTTATTTTGAGAAAAGGTTAATATTATTTATTATATATTAATATTTAATTATTTATTTTAGTAAACTTAAATTATGAATAACTTTTTTTAAGATGCCCAATGGAGGCAAAACAAGTATCATTGAGATCATTGTTTTACACAGTATTTTATGATGCAACTATTGTAATTTTTATATAACATATCTTTTGTGGTTGCATAAATGTTACATGTTTTCTAAATAAATTTTATTTAATTACATATATGATTTTTATAAAATTTTGTTGTGCTATATTGATCTATTATATTTATGCTCCTAATTAATAATTTTTATCTATTTTATTGCTTCTTTTTGAGTTAGTAAATCAAGGTTAAATCCATATCCTTGGGGTTTTGTAGTATCTCTATTAGTTATTTATAGGATATTTTATAGATAATTAATATGGGTGTTATAGGATCTCACTTAGTTTATATGAACTTATATTCATATTTTAGGTTCTAATGTAGCTCGAAGAGTTGGTGGGTCTTGTGAATAAAATCTTTATGATTATTATTTATGTTTTCTTATACTTTGGATATTTTTTGTTTATTTTGGCTTCTTGTTATTATTTATGAATTTGGTCATCATTCATGAACATATGAATTATGGATCTCTATGTACTTGAACACTCTCTATTATGATGGACTATGGTACCATAGATTAACTATTTGATGATAATATATAGAGATCTTATACTTTTTTTATTATTACTAGTAATGCTATTATCTATATATACAATAGGATATAGCTAATATGATTATCTTATTTATAGATATATTTGTATGCTAGTGTTACATTAGAAATATATCATACTAGGAAATGTGTAATCTTAGCATTATAAATTTGGGGATACTGATGAATATGTTTACATTATGATGATATTAGACATATTCCTATTATGGTATTTTCTTAGCATTTCATGATTATGTACTTACCTACAACTTGCTATCTGGACTAGATGTTTATTGCATGTCTTTTGTAATCATTCATATCATTGAGATATCAGTATATATGCTTATGGTATCATTCATTTATTTCATTGTCTCACATTTATACATTTGATATATGTTACATGCATATATCAAATATCTATATATATATATATATATATTTGGCATCATGTTCTATATAGCATATGTTTACCATGCTCCATATTTATATATTTTGACCTTTCTTTTTTATTGTACAATCATGGATTTCATATTTCTTTTTGATAATATGTTAATATTTTTGCATCTTATTTTGGTACTTCACTTTTCATGCTCTATTGGCATATCTTTCTCTCTTTTGTTTACATCTATTTATCATTATCATGACTAGGGATCTCATAGTTAGACCAATGTAATGCCTTTTTCAATCATACAATATCAATCACAGTAGGTGGAAGGCCCTTTGATGGCTTTTTCTTTGCTTACTTCCCTTTCTTCAATAATTCTAAACCTCTTTTTTTATATTCTTCATGAACCTATCTAACACTCCTTTGAGTAATCTGTCTTTAAGCTTTTGGTTTAACTTATCCATCCATGCCAAAGTATCACAATGGGTTGATTGAGTTTTTGCTAGGTCCTTCTCTATCTTCATAACTTGCATGTAGTAAGTTATGACATAATAATATGAATTGAGGACTGGCGAAGTACCCCTACACTCAATTATATGAATACGAGCATTCACGCACGATCTAGTTAAACTCCATAGATAGGCTAGTTGTGGTATCTAGATAGTTACATGTCGGTGGTAGTTTTCTATCTTCCCACCTAGACTAGTATTTGCTTTGTCACGTATGGTTTAGTCTAGAGTGAGGTGTATGATGTGGGCCTAAAATAGTGCTACTCTTAGAGGCAATGGAAAATAACTTTATTTTAAGCTAAGAGGGAGTGGAAGAAGGGAATCTAAGCTAGTCTAAGTGTGATGAGCATCCATCCTTAATCATCCGTACACATCTTGGACCTCGTGTACTACTTCTGGGATTACCAAGCGTATATTACTTAAGCACTCCTAGATACACTATTGGGTTACCAAGTAGTCACACTTAAATGCTCGTGATTAAGTTGTACACATTCCACGTCTAATAATAGGGATAGTAAAGGAAAGTGAAGAAACATTAATTAAGAAAGAAATCAATAACAATAACAATTAAGTAGTTAAAACTAAGTGAATGTTGCAATGATGGAGTAATCTTGATCTTTATTTCTAGTCATGTGCATGTCTAAGTATATCACACTCGAATAAACGTTGCGTACAATTACAATCATCACATTGTAGGCATGCATTGAGGAAAGAGTTGAGATGAACTAAAAATGAACAAAAAGACTCTACTTCTACACTGACCTCCTCACTTCCCCTTCCTATGTGCCTAAATTTGGTATTTATAGGCTTACACATTAACCAAAATATTGTGTATATGATATCGTTAGCTAGGCCGCAATATCGCGTACCCAATATCGTGGATCCGATATCGCAGGTCCGATATCGAAGCCTAAAAAATCATGGTTCTTCATGAATAAACTAAAAAAGATCTTATTATTTAGAGAGGAAATGTTTGACTATTATCCAAACCATTGTAGGCCTCCTATCTTCTTCTCCATGATTTTGAACTCTAGGTGCTTATCGTTGCAGTTAGTTAAGCTCTTCCAAGTGGAGAAGTTATAAATATATTCTTCTAAAATATCCTTCTTAAAGATTAAATAAAAGAACTCAATTGTAGCTTCATGTTTTAGAAATTTATTTTTTAGGACACAATGGTACAATATTAGATCCATGATATTACTCTTCAATGATATTTCCTCATGATTTAATCTTTTCCTTTTAAGAACCATCATGATTTCTTTATTTTTTCTTCTTCTTCGTTGCCACTTATGCCCTAGTATCCCAAACTGACAGCTATGGCAGTGTATAAATTATCAATAAGTTAAGTATCCATTATCCTCACAAGGATCTTAATCATAGAAATCTCTACATATAACATGAAAAATATATACAAAATAAGAAAGTAAACATAAGAGTAATGTAACTTATTAGAAAAATAATAAGATTTTATCTATTACTTCATCTTCATCTTTAAGACTTTAAACCAATTTATTCTGATATCCAACTATGCTTGTGAATGTAGCAGACTAGTGGCCCTCCATGTAGAATCAATCTTCATATCTTGCATAATAATACAAGTGAAGATTATTACTATCATACTACTCCATGATTCCTATAGATAAGAAAGAGGAAACTGTGAATTTAATGACTTATTAACCTTGTTGAATCAATGATCTTCTTAAATATGCATAGTAAATTAGTGTGATTAGCATCAATTACATTAATTTTACCACTACTTGCCATGATTTTAAGGCAAAACCTTAAACACTTATAAGACAATATTAAGAATATGTATCACACATTGTGTTAATACATAAAGCATTCCTCATGGTAGGTACTAAGGGCTAGCATAACTATTGAGTAGTTACTCTTTGGTTATTGGAATGCAATAAACAATAATAACCCTGACGAAACAAACTCTTTTGGTAGCTCCTTGATTGTGTATCACAACTTTAAACTCAAGCATAATATAGAGCTTTATTTCCTTTTCACTTGGGCATACCACAACTTGACCACAACTCATGGGGATAGATCATGGCCTATTGTTTACATAGAAACTTAATCTAAAATTTTTCTTCTTGCATTTTGAGTTCTTAAACTCCATCATAACTTGTGGTTACTAGACCATGACTTGACCATGACCTATCATCAAGAATGATGCTTTTACTATAACCTTTGGTAAACTCATGGTTACAACCTGAATGCTAATATAGTAAGAAAACAAAGTCCAAACAATGCCTAGGTGTTTCCAAATCACCAAGTAATCAAAACAATAGCACAATGGTAATGCAATGCACAAATACATGCCAATGACTAAGGGAAAAAGGCCCACAACCCAAATTAAATACGAAAAAACCTACAAAAATCCTAATTAACACTGAAAATAATACAATTTCGCAAAAGTAAAAAAATATACTACTATTCAAAAATATATTAGATCTATGACCAAGAATACATTAAAAACTAGTATGATCATTGTTAATATATACCAACATTAATCTAAGCATAATAGTTCTAAATTCGATAGAAAACTAGAATTCCACACAAACCCTTTTCTTGTCAAAATCACACTAGCCTACTAAACTATCAAATACAAGTGAAAGAGCCAAGAAATATTACCTCAAAAATCAGAGTACAGACCCAGAGAAGACAAATATGCACACAACTATCCAAAAATCCATGCACACATACATGAAGCACAAGTCTTCAATTGAACAAAATTCTACTTCTAGTTAATGGTTGTCAACTATAGCCCACTTAAAATGAAGTGTGGAATCAGAAATGGATATCACCAAAACATGTAATATCAAATTATGATTTCTAGTAAGAGAAAATTATTCTAACAAAATGAGTGATTCACAAAGGTTATATAAAAAATTTACTTAATCCTAACCCAAGATCAAATTAAATGTTTCTACAAGTAAACTTGAAGAAAACTTACCATAACCACAATCTACTCATGTAAACTTATAATAAAACCATTAATACTAACATCATTATACTAATAGTAAATCATTAATAAAACATCAATTAAAAACTATCTCACTCATACAAAATATATACCAAATATTTTTCTTATGAATCTGAACCAAAAATAACTTAAATATGAATATAGGTATATCCCAAGATATTTAGTTTAATTAGAACTTTACAACTCAACATTGCCTAGCAAAATGAAACTCATAATTTAGAGTTTTCAAATCAAGAGTCTTATCACTAGGCTAATACCTCATTACTAAATACAAATCTTACGTAAAATCCCATTAATCAACAAGCCAATATGAATAATAAATAACACTATTTTTCTAGGCTAACCTCTAACCTCATGTGGCATGAAACATGATATCACACCTAAACAAAATACCAAAGCACATATATATTATTACACACACAGTAATGCATGTTGCTTTACTTGTTGAAGCATGCCCAAGTAACACCACATTCATGAAACTTGCTAACCTTATTCAACCTATTTGGTGCATCATCTAGCTAAGAAAATACATTATAAAAGCATCATAAATATATATATCATCAGTCTAACCCTACAATGAATCAACAAACATGAAGCATAAAGAATACTCAAACATAGCAATGAATACTAACTATTGATGATGAAAACACATTGTGTTAAGTTCTTCAAAAGTATAGGGTGTGCTATATATCCTAAGTACACATAAGATAAACAAATAAACCTAGTTTAGCCCCTCACATTTTAAGTTGTTGAATCACAATAAAAAAAATTTTAAGGGTAGAAGGCAGTGGTTTGGCCCAAAACAATTTTACTATAATTACACCCCAAGACATATAGTCGACATGAAACTTTACAAGAATTACAAAAGGAGAGGTAAAGGAGGCAATGTTAGATCCTAAAAAAATTAGCATGATCATGACCCAAACCGACAATGCTCATCCTACCTAGCAAGGTCCCAAGAGAGTTGGTGGATGAACAAAAGCCTAACCTCTTTGAGTGGATATGCCTAAGCTCTAACCTAGGTCTTTGACTTGAGAAATGACTACCTTACCATCACTCCAAATGATAATCCTTATCCTTAAAAGAATTACAAAAGAATATAACCATGTCTTGAGTGTGATTCTAACTAGTAACCTCCTACCTATAGATCTTGTTAAATAATAAGCAAACCATGCTACCTCACTTTGGGTGTTGGAACTGGAAATAATTGAAACATAGGTACACCTCAAGATATATCATCCACATAGAACTTTATAACTCAACATTGCCCACCATAATCTAACCTATGACTTAGAGTTTCTAAATCCAAAGTCTTAACACTAGGCTAATACTTCATTATTCATGCTACCTCTCTTTGAGGGGTGTTGGAACCTAAAATAAGTGAAACATAAATACACCCTAAGATATATAGTTCAATTAGAACTTTATATAACTCAAAATTACCCACCAAAATCAAACCCATGACCTAGAGCTTTCAAATCAAGTGTCTTATTGCTAGGCTAACATCTCATTGTTATGCTATCTCTCTTTGACTTTTTTGTACTCCTAACATCAAGTCATAACAAGTTGCTTTTTCACCATGAGAGAGAGTTAACCGTTAGGAGTGTAGACCCAAAAGGATAATAGATGAGTTTAGGTAGAAATTTTATGATAGATAAGGCAAGAGTTTATTAATGGAAAAGCTTGAACTTGCACAATGTTATAGTTAATAATGAAGTATTACCCTAGTGATGAGACTCTCAATTTTGATGAGCAATGCTGATTACTTGCTTGAATATACTTGTGATACAAAATGATAGGTAGCAGACAACAGAAGTTATGATCCTAGTTGCTAAAGAATGGTTCATTTTGATATTTAGCTTTCCACATGAAGGTTGAAAACAATTGCTTATTCCATCCATCAAACACATGGAAGGTCATGAGAAATGTTTATGTCAAGCGTAGGTATGGATTTTGGTGCTTATATTTTCCAAACATTTTTTCACAAACATGAAATTTCTTGTACTACAAGGGCAGACATCACCAAGCACTGCACCTCTTCTTCTGTAAGATGATGTAGCCAGTTAGGTTCACATCAACTTGCTTCATAAACCCCTTTCTCCTCCTACGTGCCTGCTCAAATTTGTAGGATTTACGCACAGCAAAATAGGTACATGCAAAACTTATTGTTACAAGATCTATGAAGCATAATGTTACTTGCAATGCCCTTATTCACGTGTACTGTAAATGCAAAAGTTTGAAGGATGCATGTCACGTGTTTCATGAAATGTGTGTCAGGGATTCTATTTCGTGGAACATGCTTCTGTCCACATTTACACACAATGGACAGGTTAATTCTGCTCTAGAGATTTTCAGAAAAATAACAGTTTAGTAGCATCACATGTAACTAAGTCAATTTTGTTTTTCCAGCGTTGCAAAAGCCTGCAAAATTGGTAGGAAGATTGAATTTGGAAGGCAAGTGCACTGTCTTGTTATCAAGACTAGTTTTAGTTGCAATGTGTTTGTGGGAAGTTCGGTTGTTGATATGTACTCAAAATGCCTCAGGATTGATGATGCAAGATAGGTGTTCAAAGGAACACCAGAGGCCAATGTTGTGACCTGGATAGCAATGATTTTAGGGTATGTGCAGATGAAATGCTGCCATGATGCTGTGAAGCTTTATTCTAGGTTCCTAAGATGTGGAGCAAGGCCTGATGAATTTGTTTTTTCTAGCCTAATTAATGGATCTAGTGCTAATGCTTCTCTGCAACTAGGTAGATCAATCCATACCCAGGCTTTGAAAGCTGGGCTTGAATTCCACAAAGCTATGGCTAATTCTCTGATTGACATGTATTCCAAAAGTGGGTCACTGAAAGATGCTCTCACTGTTCATGGGCTCATGCCCATCAGAGATGTGGTCTCATGAACTGCCATGGTTGCATCTTGTGCACAGTATGGAGATGCTATGTCTGCATTCAGAATTTTTTATGAAATGTAGGAGTCTAGGATCAGGCCTAACAAGATTACTTATGTTTGTGTGTTAACAGCTTGTAGACATGCAGGACTAGTGGATGAAGGATGCAATTATTTTGACATGATGTTTAAGCATCATGGAATAGACCCAACTTCTGAGCATTATGCTTGCATGGTAGACCTACTTGGTAGGGCTGGTAAAATAAAAGAAGCTAGGGCATTGATTGAAGAAATGCCTATTGAACCTAGTGCTACTGTTTATGGGGCTTTTCTTGGTGCTTGCAAAATCCATGGTATGGTAGAGGATGTTAAGTGGGCTTCGGAGAGGCTTTTGGTATTGGAACCATATGGTTCAGGTTCTCATGTGCTTCTTCACAACATGAATGTTTGGTTACTTTGACCAGTTGGAGATATTAGCATCCCAAACTCCTTGGATTTGTGCAATGCTGGGAAAATTGACTAGAATAGAGAAATGAAGGATGAGTTGCAGCTTGTGGCTTCTAAGGCACAAGTTTGATCCTAAGGTTATTTTGAGATACTAACCATTTGGGGTAAAATAAAGGATCTATCATCTACAGGCTTAATGCTTATCTCTAAGGTGAGGTCTTGGAGGGTTGGTGAATGAGCAAAAGCTTAATCTCTTTCTAGTGGTTGGGGTCTTACAACTTGAGAAACAAGGAACTTATCATCCCTCTAAGTAAATAAAGAAAAATATATATTAGGATCATGACACAAAATGGGCTATATTAAATCCTTGCATAATTCTTCCCATACCTTAATGGGTTAATCAATGTTCATTGGACAAAGGCATCAAAGTAATGATGCGAAATGAAGAATGCCCTATATCTACCATAAATCAAAAGTGTGCTTATCATGTTGAGGATGAAGAGAAGCAAGTGTTTATGTATTATAATGAAAACTTACTTATCAACACACCTGCTGGCACAACCATCAGAACAATAAAAAAATTTTGGACATGCGATGACTAACATAGTAGTATTAATTTCATCCAAAAATGGTGAATAGGGAAATTATTGTTGAGGATAATCACCACATTTATGCTTTTCAAAATGGAATATGTTTACGAGTGATTATTGGGGATTACTAGGAGAAGGTAAGCAAAATTTTGGGGATCCTCCATTAATTCTTTAGTCTTTATTCATCTGCTAACAAGTATGTAGTTGGGAAAATTATAATTTTTGGCCAGGCTTATTACCTACACATTGAAATCTTAAGAGTATATACTACTTGACAACATAGGATCAAGTAGTTACGAGCTCTTACCTTCCTTTTTGTATGCATGGTATTAAAAAAAATGGATAGAATAATTGTGAAAAATGAATTCTATTCCCGAATCCGAGGGTCTCCATCGATATACTAAAAAATAATCACCTATCTTCACCATGTAACTACTTGTGTAAACAACAGCATATGTTAATGTATAATAGTGAATTCTATTGATTTTATCTTTTTTAAGACATGCTTTGCAATTTCTTGTATAGATGATAACATCTTAGTAAGTATGATTCTTGGAGTTAAAATTTCATGGATAATTTTTTTTATAAAAAAAAAATCAGATTTCAAGGTTCAAACATGTTAAAATTAATGTAATATTGCATGAAGAAATAATTTAAGGAGGTAATGGTCTGAGAAACTTAATTATTTATAGTAGATTTGTAATATGGATGAACTTCATAATCCATAACTTTTGATGGAAAAAATCTTCTAAGTAACTTGATTTAGACCTTGTGGTGGTAAGTAACTTGATTTAGACCTTTTGGTGGTAACAATTGTTCCTTAATCACAAGTAATTGTTATTCTTGTCTTATTTTATTCTTTCACCAATTTGATTAACTTAAAGGCTGACCAAACCTTTAACTTGACAAGCAATCATAATTCAACACAACAATGTAATGTAACAATATTTTATTACAAATTAGTAAAAGTATTTAATTAGTATTACAAATTCTTTTGTATGTTAACACAAATTTAATTAACTTCTTTGTTTCATAACACATAGACTTATGAATTGCTTTGCATGTGTTACAACTTGATGCCAGAAGTTACAAATTAACTCATTGTACTTACAAATGACTAACTTAACTCAATATAACATTTTACTAATCAAGACAATGTGTTAATTACTCTCTAATATTCCTTCTTAATTTGTACTTTGTGTTTGATTTTGGTTCTTTTGAATCTTAATGAGCAATGTGAAGTGAAATTGAGTTATGAGAGAGATGTTGGGGGGCATCTACTCCAGCCATTACATCAACCTCTTTTGTAACCTTTACATTCTTTAAATATCAATTCTCCTTACTTCAAATTGTGAGGAAGCAAAGATAGTGAAAGGTACTCTCGAAAGGCATCAAATGGTTGTTTACCAAGGGCCTTTGTAAATCCATTAGCTTTATGGAACTTCATCAATATATTTATCTAAGTACTTTAATCATATAAAATGGATGTTAACCTCAATATGCTTGATTTTTCTGTGAGAAATTGGATTTTGAACAACCTTGATTATTGCTTAATTGTCACAATGAATTGTGATGGACTTGGAAATTGCATGGGCTTGGGAACCTTGATACTAATTTCCATTAATAATTGCTCAATACATATGACATCTTGAACCATTTCTCATAGGGCACAGTATTTAGCTTCCATGGATGAAAGAGACATGACTCTTTGCTTACCACTTTTCCAACTTATGAGATTTCTATAAACTTGAATCAAGAATCCAGTTTAGGAACTTTGATCAATAATGTCACTACCCCAATATAGATTTGTATAAACTTCCATAAGATTTGATGACATAGCTTTGAAGACTAATCCATAACAAATATACCTTTGATATATTGTAGGATTAAGAAAGCTACCTGTGTATGGTGGTAATTAGGTTTTTGTGTTGCCATCATCAACTAGTTAATAGCATATTGAATGCCTGCTGTTATGTTCTTAATACACATAAAAGCACCAATGATCTATCAATATTGTGCATAATAAATAATGTCTCCTTTAACATTTATTTTTAATCCAAGAGTCATAGAAAAATAAGTTTCTTTACATTTCATCATATTGTATTTCTCCAATTGATCAATGGTATACTTCATTTGGGATAAGGTGATTTCATTTGTTTCCTATCTCAACTCCATTCTCGAGTAGTACTGTGTTAGGCTAAGGTTTGAAATATCAAATTATAGAAATAATTGATGTTTAAACATCTCTACAATTTTTATTTCCATTATTGCCGCCAATATATCATCTACGTGAAAAGTAAGGAGAATTTGAATTATACCTTTATTCTTCAATATGTATAGGTTGTTATCTTTTTGCGATTTCATAAATCCATAGTTAATAAAAAATTGATCAATTTTTTATACCATACTTTTGATGCTTATTTAAGACCATATATTACTTTTCATAGCTTACACACCAGCTTGCCATTCTTGATGACTCCTTTTGGTTATTCCATATAAATTTCTTCTTGTAGATCACCATATAAGATTGTAGACTTAACATCAGTTTGGTGAATTTTCCATTTCAACTTAGTAGATAGGGAGATTATTATTCTGAATGGAAACATTCATACTATAGGAGCAAAAGTTTCTTCATAATCTATACCCTTAATTTGAGAAAATCCTTTTGCAATCAACCTTGCCTTGTATTTATCCAATGTTCCATCTTCTTTTAGCTTACTTATAAAAACATAACAGTTCTTAATAGGTGGTTGTTTTTTTAGGCATGGTACTAATTCCACACTCATTTTTTCATCATTGTAATTTTTGCTTCCATTGCCTTTTTCCAATGCTCCATCATAAAGAATTAAGTAACTATATTAGGAATCTCTTTATTTAGTAATGTGATGTTGGCAACAATATCAGTATGATGAAACTCATTATATTGGCTTTTTATAAGTCTTATTTTAATAATATCCAAGTTGGCCCAGTCTCCAACACTGTTATTGTTTGATCCCACTCTCTAGATATTTTAGGCTCTACATCATCATCATTTTTTTTATTATAAGGATAGTTATCTTCACTTGGAGTATGAATAGAGGTATTCGTCATATCTTAATTTGCTTGATAGTATTCATTCATACACACTTTATAGTTACGATTACTACAACTGTCACTGTCATCTTCATAAAATATTATTCTTAAGAGATTCATTATTTAGCCTTTCTTCCAATAGTTCTTCTTCATTGAATATTACATCTCTAATAATAACCAATTTCTCTTATCCATGATCTTCTATTTAGTACCCTTTTTCATGTAGGCCATATGCTATGAAATATCGTTCTCTTGCTTTTGAACTTCATTTGTGTTGGTGACTGTTTGGGACGCGACTGCCAACAAGTGTCCTCGAACAGGATTTAGGTGCTTGCTGGTCTCTGGCAACACCAAGGCCCAGATACCTCCAAATAAACTCAGTAGTTAATGTGAGTATGTGTGTGTGCTGTTGCGGCATGCAGTTATGTAAAATGAAACGATTGCATTGTGTGTAAACTACAAATGACTTATCTTAAAGAGATTCACCCAACTTTGCCAAGTATTGTGAGTTGTTGAAAGTTTCCTATTTTGTTCAACTACCTAGTCTATGCAGTCCTTATAATGCCTACTTGTAACAAATAATATTTTGCAAAAACATTTAAGCACAACTCTATGAATCTACTTCTAATTTTCCCCAGAGAAAGAGATAGTTCCACAAGAAAACTAGAAATAGAGCAAGATTCGATGGAAACAGACAGAAAAGAAAGCAGATTTGTGTAGACCTCAAATATTTAAACAAGGTAAACTGACACGAGTAAACACTTCACAATAAAGCTATTCCAAATTCAATATCTACGAATTTTTCAAACTTCCAAGGCTCAAATAAGCAATTTCTTCAAGACAATCCTACTATGCTACCAAAAATTGCTGCGTAAACTACCACATACGAGACTTCATTTTGACTAGATAATAGATGTCAACGATTGCATTCAACAGAACCTTCAAAAGAACTAACAATTTTTGATTGAAATACCATGGAAATTCACTTTAAAGATAAAAAGAAGCTATTTTGGTCCCATCAAAATACCAAAGATTTTCTGAACCCTCTTGACTACTGAATTGTTCAATAGTATGACTACAAGCAGAGGCTCTCTTACAACAATTCCAATAGTAGTTCCTATACGTTGCACAATAACAAAATTTACTACTAAAATGCTCTTAAGGCTTTTAAACACAAGCGCTTCTATGGCAAAATTTTAACAAAAATTTCCTATTGGGCAACAAGAACAATAAGAGCAATCTAAAAATCCCAAAATTACTTGCCAAGGATGATACTATTTAAACCACTAGCTAAATAGTTTTAAAAAAATAAAAATAAAACATAACTCACAGGACCATGACAAAGAGGCTCAAATCTTTTATTTAGCAAGCCATCAAGCAATCGTTCACAATTTATTCTTACAAGCTCTTCCCGGAATCCAAAGTGTGTCTCCAAGTGAGAGCCCAAGTGCTAGCTAGTAGCCTTCCAAAGTGTAGTATCAATGTCTTCTTCCAAGTTTTGATGTATGAGACCCCCCAATATCCTCCTTCCTCCTTGACCCCTGAAGCCTTTTTATAGGGTTAAAAGGTAGGTAGGGAAGTTACAAAATATCTTGGGTGGTTTAACCACCATAGAGATAAAAAAGATACAATGGCCAAGTGTCCTATTCAATTGTCAAGTGTCTTCACTCAGTTGCCAAGTGTCTTCATTCAGTTGCCAAGTGTTCACCATGGAGAGAAACAAGTTGCAGTTGACAAGTGGCCTTTTTAGTTGACAAGTGGCCTTTGTGGAGAAAAAGAGGTTGTAGTTGACAAGTGGCCTTGGTGGTGGTTATAACCACCATTTCAATTGACAAGTGTTCAATTCACATGAGACTTTGAACAATTGTTGCACAAATTCCCTTTTTAAATCATAAAATATTTTATTGTTATTTAAATCATAGTAGTAGAGATAGTAACCATGGAGTTGATGCATACATGGATGGGTTAATATATAAATATATATGTAAGTATGTACAACCGAATCCATAAATGGAGTGGCACTCTCACATTTTCAACACAAAGCAAGTGTCATGTTATGTAGATAGTATATAATTTAATTATACTTTAATCATGTAGATAGTATATAGTTTTTAGTATCAACACATAGCATTGCTTGCCGTTATGTAGTTTGTGTAATGGTCATTGTTTGTATGAATGCGCTCATGCTGGACAATCGTTTGTATGAGCAGATTTTAGTTCGTCATCTTCAAAGTTGCTGCTGCTTGAAATTCAGATCAACATTAGGGTCATGTTGCAGATAACAGATTTGGGAGTACTGGGATTGTATATCTTGTATTTTTGGCATGGCCGCGAGATTGTTCTTGGAGCTATAGTGCACACCCTCGAATCTGATGACCTGGAAACTAGATCTAGATCTATATTTGATGCTCTGCGGTTGCAAAAATAGGGCCAACAAATGATGTAGGCGCAGGATCAGGGATCCTTCCTTCTTCTCTCTTTTTTTCTGCAAGTAGAGATGGTACCAGGGATGGCCCAGGATGATGATTCTGGTGAGCGCTGCAGTGAGAGCAACAGACCACATGGCCTTGTCCATGCTCCAACTCAGAAATGGCCTAGCTTGCGATTGCTACTAAACCTCTTCCT
Source organism: Gnetum montanum (assembly GCA_015680685.1). Taxonomy (NCBI): domain Eukaryota; kingdom Viridiplantae; phylum Streptophyta; class Gnetopsida; order Gnetales; family Gnetaceae; genus Gnetum; species Gnetum montanum. The sequence continues at coordinate 121,372 of MNCI01001480.1, forward strand.
ATTCGTCATCTTTCCATGTTGAAAGCTTCAACAGAAGCCCTAATTTTCTCCATAATTTTAGTAGCTTTAACGAACGTGATTTAGCATAGAACCTCATTCTAAGAAACGTCGAAGCTGTCGGCCTTCATAATGCCGTAGAGGTCGCCATTTTTCAGCGAAAATGCGGAAAGGATTATCTCCTCATCTTTGCTCTTGGCTACGGTGTAGATCTTGTCCTCTGCCAGAAATCTTCTTGTCAAGCCGTAAGCACATCAACTGCCCCCAAATTTAGGACAGTAACAAATTCCTCCCTTTGCTACAAGACTAGGTTATTTTGAATGATTCGTTTCACTGCTGTAATACCAACAGCCAGTACAACAGCTTTGGCTGAGAAATTCTCTGTTCCACAAACTGTTGTTGATATATTTCCATTGGTTTCATCAATTACAAAGTCAGTTACTCTTTTATTGGACAGTAAATGACACCCTTTTGTCTTTAGGAGATGAACCCAAGATCTAAAAATTTTCTCATGAACCGTTAGGTTGGAACCCAAGATCTCTACGTCTCCGTTTATTTCAGTTGAAGTTTCTACAGCAGCAATGGTAGCAGTTGCAGGTTGCAGATTCTGAGTCCTAGCAACAAATCTCTATGATGTTTCTCGATCATTTGACATGTTGTTGGTGGAATTACATAGCCTTTCCAGAGCAGAAAATGATGAGCTAAGTGTTGTTGTTCATAATTACAAATGCAGATGCTTCTTTTTCAAACTGCTCCGTGGCGCTCTATCCTGAGAGACCTGAAAATCCACCTCGTGGCATCCTCACAAAACTTTAGATGCACTGATTATAAAATAAATAAAACTGATTCATGTTAATGTCTTAAAAATCTTGATTTCTTATTAGCGTCTACCAAATATAGCCCTTGTTTCTAGAAAATCATATCTTAGAACACCCGACTCAGGTTTCCATCCTCCAAATTCTTCATGCACGACAAGAAGCTTCGGACCATCTCTAATCTCAGAGCCATACTGTTGCATGAAATGGCTAAATGCGCCAACAATTTGGTCTAAGATGGAATACCAAAATATACTCAGCAACAAAAAAGTTCATAGGTATCCTAAATTGGGTCTTCTTCCATTTCACACAATATTAGGACATTCAAAGCATAGATATAAGGTTGGGCATCTATTAATGATGTGAAAAGAAATTTTTATTGCTTCTCCCCAAAAACTATCATGCAATTTTTAGTATGCTAACTAATGGAACACGATATCGTGGCTATCACAATATTGCAGCCCTCGTGATATTGCATACGCAATATCGCGTCTTCCCCTGCAATATCGTGTATGCGATATTGCGGTGCGCCATCATATCTATAAATAAGAGGCGAATCTTCCTTGTTTCTTCATCCTAGGCTAGACAGTAGGAAAACTCTGGCAGATTGATCACTCCAGATATAGAATATTTTCCATGTCCCCGCAGTAGGAGTCCCAAAGTGAACAGATCTTTATTCGAGCAAACATTGTACCTGAACACAAGTTTGTGTACGGCAATAAATACGAGCTTTCCGGATAAACCTTGCAGCGCATGGAATAGGATTTTCTTTATTGTTATTTATTATCTATTATTTACTTTTTTCCTTCTCAACCCTTTCCTCCTAGTTAAGTGCCTTAGTACGACCACTTCAAGCACGTGCATTACACGTGGTGATCACAACAACGATTAGCATTTGGTAGCCACGGTTGCATTGGTTTAGGGTGTGTACAGTAAGTGGGAACAGATGCTAATGCTAGGTTAATTTAGACTTAGTTCATTACTTAGAGTTAGTAATTAGTTTCTCAACCCTTTACCTTGTTAGCATAGGATACATAAAACATAAAAGACTATAAAAATCATACACCTCAGACTTGCTTAACCATACACTATGACAACTACAAGTAAGTATGGGAAAACAATGAATGATTAACCCTAACTGTTCCATGGGGCATGTAGGCACATAGACTACGGAGTTAGACCGAATCACGCGTGCTACACTCATATTCGTATGGTTGAGTGTAGGGGTATCTTGCCACTCATCATTGGCACCGTTGTTGGGGACTAAGTGTTTGTGCGCCGAATAGAACATAAAGGATATCACTCACATCGTTGGGAGCCTAAACGAACCTTTGGGTTAATTATAAGACAAATTATATAACGGTAAAATTAGCACACCAATCAAAATGTCTTCTTCTCAAAAAAGTAATTCATCACCTAGGACTAATACTAGAAATAATGCGCAACATAAAACACATAGCCGAAATCAGCCAAGTCCTAAACAATACCAAATAGTCTATACTCATCCCAATGAGTATATTCTAGACTTTACCTTTATCCTCCATCAAGATGAACAATTGAGATGGAGAGATCTACAAGGTGACATCATGTTACCCCCAGATCGATCAGTCCCTAGCATGCTCCTCCATGCCTTGGCACAGATTAGCATGAAAAAATTATATGCTGAATACATTACAGAAGACTTTGATATGAGGGATTATTATCCCACAGAAGCACAACGTATCAGGGAATTAATGTAGGAGAGCCAACATACACTTCTGAAGGGAAAAGGTCTGCACGTCCTTAGCGAAATAGGAGATGAGGAACCCATTATAACAGGTTCTTTAACAAATGATGTTCCCCCTCCTAATGATGGTGAGGAGGTTGGGTATCAGAACCTACAATCAATGATACATAACACTGGTTCTAATCCCTGTGAATGCTAATTATTCATAGAGGGAACAACCACTCATGCTAAGGATGAGCACTTCGATTGTCATCATGATCGGGGCCGAAGTAGCCGAAGAAAAGGAAAGAAACATCATCATCATGATGGTTCCCCTTCTTCTTTTCCTTCATCTCATCACTCACCCTCTCCTTCCACATCTGGGTGCAGCCACCATGAACATAATGATGAGGATAGAGGTAGGAAAATGGAAAGACCTCGACGGGAAAGTCGAGAGAGAGGACAAGGGCAAGACCGAAGGAAAAGTAGGGAACAACGAAGACATCACATGCGTCATGAAAGAGATGATCATGATGAGCCCCTACTTGCAACCCAAAGTATGCTAAACATAACAGAGGCAGTTAGAATTCCAACAAGGCATCAACAGGACAGTCAGATCAAACATTTAGACATGAACAATATCCCACGTTTTGAAGGGGGATACAACACTAATCCGCAGCATCATTTACATGCATTCCACGATGCCTGCACCTTGCAGAACATAGAAAATGAGTGGTAAAAACTTAAGTTATTTCCCAGGACACTCACTAAAGAAGCAGAGAGTTGGTGCTATTCCTTAGAATTGAAAACCATCAGGAGGTGGAGTACGATGCTAGAACTCTTCAACGATAAGTATCAAACATACTCCTGAGTGTCTAATTTGCGTAAGCAGATACAAGGCTAGAAACAAGGTACTTATGAACCCTTGGATGCTGTCATGGCCCACTACTACACATTGTTACATCTTTGCCCAGGCCATGGATATGTTCAGCGGGATCAACTTCACCACATCGTGGATGGGCTAAGGCATGAAACTAGAAGAACCCTTGGGACTTATGCCCAAGGGAGACTATGATAACTTAGAGCTCATGAAGTACATCGCTTGTTGGAACAAGTAGCAAAAGAAGAAGATGAGCTATGAAAGAGGGAAAGTGCAGAAGAATACAACCGCGATCCCTCCCTTCGGAAGAAGGGAGTAAGATTTTGTGATGAGGAGGATGAGTCATCACTCGAAGAGTTGGTGAACTGGAAAACCTTGCTGATTCAAAAACTCACAACCAAACTATCGGATAAGGTAGATCAATTGTGGGATTCCTTAGACTCAAGACTTGAAAGTATCTTGAAAATCGTAGAAGAGTCTAAGGAGGAACGAAGTAGTGACAAAGGTAAGACAAAGCGGAGAAATTCAGGCCCTACACATAACAAGGGTAAGGGGAAAATTCCTATTTCCGATGAAGTTGTGGATTTTGACACAGACGATGATGGTGGATGTGAGATTTGCCAATATGACCATCCTAAGGGATGTTGTCCAATTATCTCACATCTACAGGAGTCAGGGGTGTATGCGCTAAACCCAAGACTCAACTAATGGCAAACACCCCGAAGGTTACCTTATCCACAAGGTAACCTAAGGTAGTTCCACCAACCACTAACGTACTATCCAAGTGGAACTCCACTGCAACCCATTGGACATCATCAGAAGTGGCAACACCCACATTCATGGGGGATGCCACTACCGCCACAACAGTACCCTTACTAGTAGCCAGATCCATATGGATATTATGTGTAGCAATCGGTTTCTCCAGGTGACTCTATGGGTCACACAACTGCCCAACGTCACTACCAAGTTTAGGAGTACTTTAGGAGGACTCCTTATTTTTTGAGATACATCCTCCATTCATCCCATCCTCCAACTCCATCCACACCTCTTCCACCTGTAGTTCCCATACAACCTGCTCCAATAATGCAAGGGGAACTCCCTACTCAACCACAACAACGTAACGTTGCGAGAGCTATAAATATTCAACCTGCTATTGGTTCTGACAACTATAAAAAGAGAAGATCTTTCTTCAGAACTAGAAGCCCAGAAAAACTCTCACAACAATAAGCAGTTGAGCCCATGTATACTCCTCCACCATCTAACACTTTGAAGCACCCTTCAGTCCAACAGAGCTGTACGCATACGGTTATGTTAACGCATATCATAACCAATTGGATCAAGGTAGGCCACCTTTCCAGGAAACTATCTGACCTTGGGAGCCCCTTAATCTATCTATAAATCATCGAGAACAAACCACATAAGGCTCTTCTTGACTTAGGTTCTGGAGTCAATTTAATATCATGAGAAATGTATCAAGCTTGGAACCTGCCCCAACTTAAGGAGAGCAACATTCAACTGGAGCTGTCTGACCAGTCCATCACCATTTCCTTGGGATTGGTGGAGGACATCATTACCATTGTGTGTGGGTGGTCATACCCAGCCGATTTCCTGGTGATTGAAATCAACAACAACAAAGGGGGCTTCCCAATTATCATGGGAAGGCCATGGCTAAGTACAGTAGATGCGTACCTAGGGATCCGTAATCTTTCCTTGCAGATATCTAAGATAAACATATATGGAAAGATCAAGAAGAAGAGAGTTCCGTGCATCACATATAGTGACTTAGAGGGTGATGACATGGAAGAACGTTCAGTATCTCTTCCATGTAACCGGTGTGCCCAAGAAATACAAATTCAAAGGTCCCTGTATGTAGCAACCATGCCAGTAGTAGACACCCCGTGGTTGAAAGCTACTAGGAAGAGCAAACTAATATGCACGGAATGAACTGAGGAAACTCATGCTAACAACGAAGGCATAAACACATTGGAATATGAGCGTCACCAACTTCCACCCCTTAATTTGAGAACATTAGTGGGGTGAAGTTGGGCACTTTTACAAAATTCAAATAGATGTTCATTATTTTGGATCTCTCCCTTGCAATTTAGTCATGGGGGAGATGCCCACCTATGCTAATCATGGAGGCCCTCAGTTCTTTTTATTTTTTGTTTTACACATATTTTTTTTACACATTTTTGTTTCACAAATTTTTTATCTTACACATATTTTTTTTACACGTTTTTGTTTTACACATTTTTGTTTCACACATTTTTGTTTTATACATTTTTGTTTTACAGTTTTTGTTTTACACATTTTTGTTTTGCAAATTTCTTTAACTTTTCTTATTTTTGTTTTACAAAATTGTTATATTTTTCCATTTTTTGTGTGTGTTTGTGTGTGTATTACCCATCATGTAACTTTGTCACCCAATAAGTGTTCTACATGATGGTATGAATTGCTTTCTTATTGATTACTAATGTTTGGATTTTACCTTAAATTTATGACATTGATACTAAGGTATGTTCTTTTGATATGGTAGGCAATGAGTCCACTTCATCCATTCATCCATCAAAGTCTATGGTCTCTCTTGGCTTGGAAATGTATAGTCCCCTTTCTAATAAGAACTCTAATGAATCGGTGACTGAGTATCTCTCAAACTAAGGAAGGACTCAAGGATTGAAAAGGGTGTGACTTCAAGGGAACTTGATACATTTGTGTTACCCATTCTTTGGGGTGCTTGGATGTTTTCTTCTTCAGTTTTCTTACCGTTCCAATGTTACCCAATCATCGGCAAGCTGAGCTAATAAAAATAAGAAGTCTTTGCATGGTGTCGTTCTCATGCATAAAAACACAAAACAAAAAAAAAACAAAAAAAAAGAAAAAAAAGAAAAAAAAGAAAAACAAAGAGAAAAAGAAAAGAAAAGAAAATAAAGAAAGTGAGAATTCAAAGCAAACCCCTTAGATGAAATAAACTTGGGCTACAAGCATTGGTTATGGAACCAAAAATGTTTCCTCTAACTGAGGCCCTTCTTGCTTCCCATTCTCTTCTTGCTTCCCATTCTCTCCTCATTTGTTTCGTCAGAATGGTGGTGGCTCTTTGGAGGAAGCATTCTTATTACTCAAGTGGATGGTTTGGCCAAGTGCATTGATGCGAAGTCACTGGATGTGGTTGGTTTGAGGTTAGAGTTGGAATGACATTTGCCAAGTCACATTAATCATGAAATACACAAGGGGCTGTACACCACCTTGTTCTTGGGATTCCATTCCATTCTCTTCTCTCCACGCTTCTCTCCATTATTCACCTTATTGCCGGTTGTATCATTAGTGTATATTTTGGTAGATACATTGTTTTATTTTTGGTAAATTCTTACGGTTAAGACTTTAACTCTTGTTCCAAAGGACATTCCCAGAGCTTACAGACTCTTTGAATGTGGGTTTGTTAAGGCATCAAGGGAATGAGCTTGCTTTGGGGAGGACCCACTGACATTCCTATTTGGTGCACTAGTTAAATTCTTTTCCTTAACATTTTGCAATTAATTTTATTTTGTTCATTTCCATCTTGACATATATTTCATCGATGTCCTAGTTGTCTCTTTTTCTCCATCTTCTTGTTCTTATTCTTTCTCCATTCTCTCACTACTGGAGGTTTGCAATTAGTCATGGGGGTACGGGGCCTAATTTTTTCAATTTTCTCCTAACCCCTACAGCTTTGGTAGTCATCATTTATATATCTCCATATCTATAATCTGTCATACCACAACCCAGCCAATGGACTTACACCGAAGCAAGGTATTACCCACATTGAAATTCATCTACCCTTGCTAATATAAGACTGTGTTGTGTGTGCAGATGGCAATCATGCAACAATGAACCAGATCTGGAAGGAACGCTTGGAATGGAGCAGTGCTGGAAGCAATTATGCAAGGAGCAAGATCGATGGAATGGTTATGAATGGACAATGAAAGGCGTAATCTTGGTGTTGGCAGCAGTAAAATTTTTTTCTCTCTCTCTTTCTCAACTGCCAAATGAGGCCTGATGTCAATGTAATAAGGTGTTCACCCTTATTGTTATGAACACCAGTTTGTCATGTCTTGTAATGATGATCCGTTCACATGTCATCCCATTAGTTCCATTGAGTCAATAATCCCATACCTACCTGATATTATTGTAAGGAACTCGAGGCCAAGTTTTTATTTAGTCATGGGGGTATGATGGGACGCGATATCGCATGGGCCACTATATCGTGTCCATGTTATTGTTGCCATCGTGATATCGTATCCCTCGCGATATTGCATACGCAATATCGCATCTTCCCCTGTGATATCGCAGTGCGTCATCATATCTATAAATAAGAGGCAGCTCTCCCTTGTTTCTTCATCCTAGGCTAGACAGTAAGAAAACTCTGGCAAATTGATCACTCCAAAGATATAATATTTTCCATGTGCCTGCAGTAGAAGTCCCAAAGTGAATAGATCTTTATTCGAGCAAACATTGTACCTGAACACAAGTTTGTGTACAGGAATAAAGATGAGCTTTCTAGATAAACCTTGTAGCACATGGAATAAGATTTTCTTTATTGTTATTTATTATCTGTTATTTACTATTTTCCTTCTCAACCCTTTCCCCCTAGTTAAGTGCCTCAGTACAACCACTTCGAGCACGTGCGTTACGCGTGGTGATCCTAGCAACGATTAGCATTTGGTAGCCACGGTTGCATTGGTTCAGGGTGTGTACGGTAAGTGGGAATGGATGCTGACACTAGGTTAATTTAGACTTAGTTCATTAGTTAGAGTTAGTAATTAGTTTCTCAACCCTTTACCTCGTTAGCATAGGAGACATAAAACATAAAATACTATAAAAATCATATACCTCAGACTTGCTTAACCATACACCATGACAACTACAAGTAAGTTTGGGAAGATAATGAATGATTAACTCTAAGTGTTCCATGGGGCGTGTAGGCACTTATTCTATGGAGTTCGACCAGATCACGCGTGCTACGCTTGTATTCGTATGGTTGAGTGTAGGGGTATCTCGCCACTCATCACTAACATACAATATATCATATCTTCAATTTTTCAATTCTTTCATTCTTCTATACCATTTTGTTCAAGGCAATATGGAATTTTATTTTGATGAATAATCCCTTCGTTTTTAAGATACTCCTAGAACTCTTTATTTGTATACTTTGTTCCATTACTAGTTCACAACTTCATAATGGGTAATCAAATTTATTTTTCCACTAGTGCTTTGAACTTCTTAAAGGTATCAAGAACTTCAATCTTAGAATTAATGATATATGCCCACACTTTGCATGTGAATTCATCCATGTAAGTCATGAAATACTTGGCTCTACCTAATGATATTACATTTCCATATGAACTCACATCTAAATGTACTATCTCTAGCTTAGATCTAGGAGCAATGTTCCTTATATATAAAAAACTCATTTTGGATTGTTTACTGATGGTGCATGATTTGAAAAACATATCACAACTTAGGTTTAGGTGAAAAAACCCATGAAAATATTGTAACAATTTTTGCATATATATTTTGTTCATATGTCCAAGTCTCGCATGCCATATTTTCTCTTCTTAGGGTTTATGAGTTATTGCACAAATAACTTTTTTACTAGATGTAACTTGAATACTTAATGTATTTCCTTGGTTTCTTGAATATATTACTATTTTCTAATACATGTTTCGAAAACCTAATATCAATGTACCAAGTGTTGTATTCCATCTTAGCAAATTTATCTTTATTTGTAATATCCTTGATGATTGAGACCACTTCATCTTCAAGTAGGTTTGCTTCATTCTTGTGGTAGCTATTTTTCTTGTGATTACTATTGCTATTCTAATTCTGTCAACCCAGCTATTTCTTGATAATCCTTCTTTGAACTACAAAGGATAAGGTGTTCTTGAAATTGAACCAATAGTCCTTAAGTTCATGTTCCTTTCTTTCACAAATGTGACAACTCTTAGATTGATTTGACTAATTATTGAGTCTTAATTGCGAGGTGCAAAGGTATGGTTAAGTGTAACTAAGACATATGATTTTCATCATTTTATATTTATTATTTAAATCGCCTAAGTGCTAGAGATAATGTAATTAAATTTTTAATTAATATAATAACTAACTAATATCTTAAATAGTCCTAACATAAGCATTTGTTCCCATTTACCGTACACATCCTAAACCATGTTGTAATGCTACTAGGTTACCAAGCGTTAAGTGCTACTGGGATTACTAAATGTCAACATATGCTCGAAATGGTCATACTTATGTGTATTAGTTAATCACTAATTAATTAATTAATGAAATGCATTAAGGTAAATTTCTAAAATAGTAAATCCATTAAGTAAACATTAAACTAACACCAAGTACTGCAAGGTTTATGAAGAAAGCTCATCTTTATTGTCATTTACTCTAAGGTGCTCAAGTACATTGTGCTCAAATAAAGATTTGTACACTTCTCACTCCTATTATGGTTAACACTGATTTTGTATCTAATGTCCTCCTAGCTTATTCTTTGGGGTATACATAACTTGTTCTATGTTCTCTAATTTTTACTCAAATTCCATCTTAGTTTCTTACAATTGAAATTGAGTCATTAATGTTGGGAAGTTGGGTCTTTCTCTCAGGGTATCAAGTGCTTTAGTAAATCCTTTATACTTATCAGGGAGTGCTCTAGGAGTACAACTTAATCTTTCTTCATCTGTTACCTCTTCATTCCCAAATTTAACTTCTAATATAATTTTTTTCATATCCTTTACGAAGTTTTTTAATATTTTATCTACATTAATCTTCATCATTCCTAACTTTAGTAAGAGATGATCCTTTCTTGCTTGATCCAAACACCCAAACATTTGATATAGATATTCCTAAATATTTAAAGTTGTTGCTATAATATACACCAAATGAGATACTTCATCTGATATATTTGTATAGAGAATTCTTAAGGCCATATCATTCTACTACATATTCCAATAATCATCTTAAGTCTTAAATTAGAATCTGAAATAATGTGTCATGGACTACTAGCTCATAGGATGATCCTCATTCTTTGTACCCAAGTCTTATAATTCTTCATTGTAAGTTATTATGTATCTATAACTATAATCTTATTGAGTAATGACATCAAGAGATTCTCTTCTTCTTCTTTCATATGCATGTTATATATAAAGTTTGTGACATCTTCAGCACTCTTGTTTCCATTTTTCTTAGTGAACTCTGGATCATTAGTTTTTCCTTTACCTTCTCTAGGCTTTGATACCATGTTCAATTCAAAGAAATATTTCAAGAAGAAACAACTTAAGAAGGTAATGGCTTAAAGAACTTAATAATTTATAGTAGATTTATAATATAGATGAACTTTCTAATCTAATAGCTCTTTATGTAATAAATCTTCTCAGTAACTTAATTCAGACCTTTTGGTCATAATAATTATTCCTTAATCATAGGCAACTATTATTCTTCTTTTCTTATTTACTTCCTTCACCAACTTGACTTAAAGACTCAGTACTAGCTAGACCTTTAACCTGATAAGGAGTCATAGCTCAACATAACAACACAATGAAATAACATTTTGTTATGAATTTGTAAGAGTATTTACTTAGTCTTACAAATTATTTTTTTGCCTAACACAAACTTAATTAACTTCCTTATTTCATAACACATAAACTTATGAATTTCTTTGTATGTATTATGAATTGATACTAAGAGTTACAAATTAACCCAATATACTTATGAATGATTGGCTTGACTCAATACAACATTTTGCTAATCAAGACAATGTATAAAATACTCTCTAAAAAACCAAGATAACCTCTAGGGATAATTTACAGTGATGAACTACTGTAAATATTATATAGGAATTATCAGTTGTCATTGTAACAAGATGTAATCATAGTTGCTATTTTAATATTGTAAATTGGCCTTGGTATTTAATTAATTTTACACCTATGTTAATATTTTAGAATGAATCTTCATTAGAGTCTTGTATAGATATATGATGGTTGTGACCTACATAGGCAATGTTAAGTGTATCATACCTCTATCATTAATACATTCTACTATTTCTCATTAATTAAAAGTCATAATTAGCATAGCAGGAATGGGATCTCATCATTTGAGATTTGAAACATGTAGATGAGTTAATTTCTCATGAGGAATGAATATAGTGACTATGCAATACAAATAACATTAAAGATGAGTATTACATTTTCATGTAATGTCCTACCTTGTTACATATTAGACATAGATGGGGTATTACAATTGCAAATTTGATTGATTTATTCCAAATATTACCAAGAACACTTGTTAATTTACTTAACAATATTTTAAAACCTCATAACATGTATATTTCTACTATGTAATAGATTAAGAAAGTTTACGAATGTAATAAAATTTTAGTTTTAGTTTTAGTTTTAATATAATTTCTTAGGATATCTTCAAAATTTTGTTGACCCTTTTAGTTTTTCCACCTATTTTAAGATGATAAGCTGTACAAAATCTTAACTAGGAGTTGAGTTCTTTAAGAAATTCTACCAAAATTCAAAAATGAATTTGGGATCCCAAACATAAGTGATGAAATTCTACCACTTTTTTTGCTATGATGATCATTTTAACAAGGATGAAATAAGCTAATTTTAATAATTGATGAACCATCACTAGAATATAGTCATTTTCTTTCTTTATCTTGAAGAGGCATGCTATAAAATTCATGGTCGCATCTTTTCATTTCCATGTAGTTACTTATAGTGGCTATAAAAGTCTACCTAGTTTACTTTGTTTGACTTTCATTCTTTAACAAGTAGGACAATTCTTAACATAAGTTGATACATCATTCTTCATTACTTACTAGAAGTAGTATATTCATTACATTGCATATCTTAATATATCTTAGATGTCCAACATAAATTACATTATGGGCTATCTTGGTAATTTCTATCTTCAACTTTCTTTTAGAACAAACTTATTTATCCTTTATTAATATCCCTTTTGAAGAAATATGATAATTGGCTCATTTTCTAGATTTACTAAAATCTTTTGTAAACAAGGATCTTCTTTTACTTTGATCCTAAATTCTTCTTGCATTGGGGTTATCATCATTTCAATCATTAAATTTCACATTCTAATTATAGCATCAAAAAAAACCTTTTGGATTTCTAGGAACTATGGGATGTGCTTCAATTCAAAATCATATTCTTTAAGTGCCTTGACTCATCTTTGCTATTTAGTTTTTAGGATGAGTTATTTTTCAAATACTTTAGGTTTTTATGATTGATATTTAAAATATAATTTTTAACACATAAATAATGCCTTCACATTCCTAAAGCATGAATAACTACTAATAATTTCAAAATTATAAGTTGAGTGGTTTACTTTATCTTTTCACAATGTATGTGATTCAAAAAAAAAAATAGTTTATCTTTTTGCATTAGTAGATTGTCTCTCTCAACTCTACATGCATTTATTGATATTTCAAAGGGAGAATATATTTAGAATTCTTAGAATAGGGATGATGGTTAGAAGCATCTTCAATCTTAACAAGGCTTCTCTGCACATATCATCAAACTTGAATGTACATTATTCTTGCCAAAGATCAATTAATGGTATTACAATTATCAAATAGTATTCCTAAAGTAATTATTAATTCCTACCAACCCCAAAATACTACAAGCATTCATAATTTCTTTGAATTCAAGCCATTATCTTACCTTGCTTACTTTTAATGGATCTACTTGTAGCCCTTGTTCTAAGACTATGTAGTCATGATAAGATTCTTCTTCTTTAGAAAACTCACATTTACTTAACTACATCCTTTAATTGATTTTGTCTTAATACTTTCATGACTATTTGGAAATGTTAAAAATGTTCTTCCTTTAACTTAGAATGCATTAGTATGTTTTCCATAAATACAATAACAAATTTATCTAAGTATATCCCAAACATGCTATTCATAAGAGCCACAAATATTGGCAGGGGATTAATAAGTATAAAGGACATTACTAAAAACTTATATAACCTACATATAATGCAAAAAATAGTCTTCTTAATATCTCTTTTCCTTAATTCTTGTTTAATGATATCTCAATTTCAAGTCAAGTTTTGAAAAGTGATAAGCTCTTGTAATTTGATCAAAAAAATTATCAATTTAAAGTAAAAGATAAGCATTCTTGATTGCAACTTTGGTCAACACCCTATAGTCCATATAGATTCTTAATGCTCCATTCTTTTTTCTTAATAAGAAGTACTAGTACTTTTCAAGGCAACACACTAGAATGTATTCTATTCTCATATAAAAATTGATAAAGCTAAACCTTGAATTCTCTTAATTCACTCACAAATAATCTATGTAAGGATTTTGACATTTATTTTAGTTTTGAAAATAATGTTAATTGAATGTTTCATCATTCTTTTTGGAAGTAATCCTTTTGTTTCTTTAAATACTAGTTATTCATAGTCCGTAAATTATTTAGGAAGTTCAACCTAAATTATAATTTTGACTTTAATAATTCTCACTATGAACATTGTTGCATCTTTCTTAACTAATTTCTTGAATTTTATAAGGATAATGTTATGGATTTTACTAACCATTCCTACCCCCGTATGAGCCTAACTTCATTAGTGGTAAACAATTTTTATGTATAAGTATCAAAATTCATGGTAACATTAAACTTTTGAAGAAAATACATTTCTAGTATAACATCAATGTATTTTTATTCAAATTCATAAAATTGATCTAAGAAGGAAAGATCTTGATGATGAAAATTACGAGATCCATACTTGCTATGTTTACTAACTATGATGGCATTTGCATGTTATATTTTAATATTTTTCTTATAGGACAAGGCTACATTTAATGTTCTAACTAGTCTTGAATAAAGTTATTAGTGATACCACTAACAATTGAAAATTTAATTCTCCTATATTGAATAGAATCCTATAGATGAATTATAGAAAATTCAAACTTCCTAGGTACCATACATCTTCTCTTTCAACCTAGATCTCATCTTAGGATAGAGAATAGGAAGGATGACCAACTTTTCTAAACCAAGAGTATAGCTCAATGCTAACCCAATAGAGAGAGCATCTTACCTTCACTATTCAAACCTAGATCTATTGTTGCAAAAATATGTTTAACTATCATAGATTTAGAGGCCTAATTTTGATTAGCATTCAACATTATTGAATTTTGAATTTTAATCCTGAAAAAATTTTCTCTTTAGTAACTTTCATCATTGTTTCAAGAAATATATTTTAAAATGGTCTTCTTCACATGCAAGGGAAGAATCACTAAGTATTTTATTGGATTCTTCTTAAACATTTATCCATCATGCCATTGCAATCTATACATGGAAAGATTCCACATCATCATAGATTCTTTTGTAAGCATTATCTACTATGGAAAAATTATGAGCATATGTTTACTATCAAAGATGAATAAATGATTAACAGTGATGTATTCACTAAGCCCAACCATACAAATCATAAGTGTTTGCAAGTGACCATATCATAATTCATGGACTAGACTAGTAGAGTATCTATATAGTTAAACGTGATCATGGGTTGTTGTTTTTCTAGTTATACTTATGTGGCCCTTATTGTGTATGATTAAGTATAAATAAGGCATATGATTGCTATTGTTTTGTTCATGACTAAAATATTATTAAAATATTAAAGTTTAATCTAATTAATCTAAGTATAGAAAATAAATTCTAGTCTAATCCCAACTTCTTGAAGATATCTTGAACTCACGCTATCATTGATGGGTTACCAAGTGTGCATTGTTGGTGTACCAAGTGACAACATTACTAGAATTACCAAACAATAATGTGTTTACAATTCAAGTTATTCATACGCATTCCACATACTTAATATGCATTTTAGAAATAAAATATTAATCTAAACATATAAACATAGGTAATGATGAAAATAAATTGCAAGTAGAAAAAATATTAAACTAAGTCAAAGTGCTACAATGAAAGTGAATTAATTTTAATCTTGTTACCATCATGAAATATATCCAAGTACAAGTTTGTTCAAATAAAACTTTGTCAATTAATTCAAGTTCACATTGTGGGTACTTGTTCACTATTCTAATTTCTACAAAAGCAAACAACAAGAGTTTGACTACACTAATAATCAAATAGTGTCTTTAGTGTGGTAGGTGGATGATATATATAGACTTCCCCTATTCCAGATACATTACATCTATAATATTATATGAAAGCATATAATATCGTAGGTGTGATATTACACATGGTAAATTAATTATTCATCAACCAGTAATCCACCTACAAATCGTAAGACTAATTCTTCCTCATCCTAATACTTACAGTATCAAGCTTATAGAATTTGTAACATCCTAGATTTTTTTTAATAAGAGTAGGTTTATTATGATTAGAAAAGTTAAGACTAATTGTCTTTTCATTTAATCAATGATGATGTAACACCTTATGCTGCACCCCTAAGCTAAAATGGTGTTATGCCTAGAATTGTCTAACAATCAATGACATATAGCCACATGCATGATTGATCAATAAACATAATGGAAGAAAACACTATAAAATAAAATCTCAAAACATGTCTATAATGCATACTTTGACAACTATATATAGATATCCAAAAAATACCAACATAGTATCCACATACATCACGCACTATTCAAATGCATAACAAAACATATTCGACATGCTATCAACATTTATGCTATCACATATATACAATACTATTTTAGGATCTAACACCCACCATCATCCACATCCCCACTATCCCCACACCGCCCCCCAACACCCCACCTCC
>MNCI01001480.1:137682-164827 GCA_015680685.1 Gnetum montanum
TAAAAGAATATTCATACCAAAACCATAGAAAAAAACATCCATCTCACAAGCTATCATGTTCATAAATATACAAATACACATGAAAATCAAAGCACTATCATTCCCATCAATCCTTCTCTTCTCCAATACTTCCAACTCCATTACCTATAAAAGATATTAGTATAGAGTGAGTAAGAGGCCTTTACGCCTCTCCTATTAGATGGCTGATAAGTATTATATTGTAGGAGAGGAATGAGGAAAGAGATTGTCTTGCATCAAGTGCTAGTCATCAAGCATGCCACGCATTGTAAGTAGATATCACAACATATCCACAACTATACAAATAAACACATCAACTCATAGTAATTGGTGCATATGCATAATCCAATCAAACTTACATGAAAACTCATGTCCAAGAAAGTAGTGCTAACCATAACTTCAAACTATATGATGACATGAACTAGCAATGATATGCTACTAAGCCCTAGATCCTACTACTTCAAACTAATATGTAATCCAACACAAATGAGTCATATCATGCACAAATATGACATGTGAAACCATACACACTAATGAGTGGTGAGGTAACCCTATGCTCAGCCATAGGAATATGAGCATGTAGCACAATCCAATTGAACTCCATGAATGGACCAGTTGTGGCACCTAGATAGTTATACGTTGATCGTAGTTCACTGTCTTCCCACCTAGACTAGTCGTAGCTTTGTCATGTATGGTTTAGTCCAAAGTGAGGCATATGATGTGGTCCTAATTTTACGTTACTCCTGATAACCGAAAAGATAAATTAATTAAACTAATAATGGAAGTAAAACCTAAATTAGCCTATGGTGATGGTATTTTTCCTTAATCATATGTACACATCTTGGACTTCATGGAATTACTGCTGGGTGTGCCAAGTATTCACACTTAAACACTCATGATTAATGCATACACATTTTTCTTAATGACAGGAGAAGTAAATAACTCATGTCCAAGTAAATAACAATAAATCAACTATTAACTAAATAAGGAATTAAATAATTAAAACAACGAAACTAATCTAAGTGAATGCTACAATGATGAAAGTAATATCGATCTTTATTGTCAATCATGCACATGTCCAAGTATGTCACACTCAAACAAAGGTGTTGTACAATTACAAACATCACACTACGGGCATGCACTGGGAATAACTAGCTTGAAAGAAAGAATTGAAAAATAAATTACCAAAAGAAAAGAACTTCTAACTCTCTAATAATCTCCTCTCAATATGCACCTAAGCATTGTATTTATAGGCTAACACAGGAATCATGATATCGCATATTGCACACCCGATACTGGGGCCTAGTAAACCATGATTGATCGTACCCCCACAACTAAATAAAAACTTGTCCTCAAGTTAATACAATGAGAAACAAGCCCCTTATAGAACATTATGAAGGTATGGGATTATTAACTACTATTCACTAACTATGCCACAATATGGGAACACAAAACTTAGACACAAAACACAAAACACAAAATACAAAATGCAAAATGTTAGACCTCATGTGGTTCTCAAAGGTGGTGGCTCCTCCATTGGTGCTTTCCCTTTGTCTAGCCCTGCAGGCTTCTAATATTGTTGATGGGTGAGAAGCACCTATAGTTTCTCTTCTTCTATTTGAGGATCATACACAATCCATGCTGATGTTCCAATGTTTAATGCAACTGGCACCTCCCACAGAGACAGCAACTATGGAAACATTTGGTCTACTTTGACATGCCATGCAACAAACTACCGTCGTTCCTCCTCATAGGCTTTAGCTTTATCTCATAATTTCTAGTAATCAGTTAGCCATTGAGCCAAGTTTGCTGCTACATCTTTTTGATCATGGTAGCTTTCTTTGATCACTTCTAATTCAAAGTTTGCAACTTCTAATTTTTGCAATGTTTTCTTATGTTTGGAAAACTTTGTCTCATACTTAGCATAAGTGGTAGCTACCTACTTCTTAAGCTTAATTCTCGGGTGTCCTACTATTAAATTGGCCAAGTTGGCATATCGCAAATTTGCTAACTCCATGTACTTTATTAATTCCTAAATCTACAAGTCTGGACTTCTCAATTCTACTTGGTGGAAAAAGCCATAAGTATCCAGTATGGCTTGCCAGTCAGTGTGTTGAGCACTGAAAGAGTTGATGTGATCCTTAGCCATATAGATCTCATTTTTGATGATTTCCTTGTACATCCCCACTTGATCATGGAAGTGTTTTTTTAACTTCTCATGCTTCTTGGCTTCATTTTGCCATGCACTTATCTCCATTGCCATCTTTTGATAGATGGTGCGGACCTCCTCCATGGAGAGGGTTCTATTCTTCCTGGCCAAGTGATTCATATCTTAATTGACTCAAACTAATTATTCTCACATCTATTGAAAAATTTCTTCAAGAACATTCTTCTATTTCTCAACTATCATCAACTAAATATTTTCAATGGTAAGTAGTTTATTCTCCTCTTGTAAGGCCTTGAGAGCTTTGACATGTGCGTATGTTTAAGCTTGTGCCTTTGAAGCATCCCAATCAGCCTATTCTTTTTCCCTTGTTACCTTTTTATTTTCTTCTAATAATTTATTCAATTTCTTGGTTTTGAAAATGTCTAATTGGTTAGCTGCAATAAATTGGAAAGGATCCCTTCATTCAACTTGTTAGGTGATGAGCTTTTCTTGCAGTCTTTGCAACTCTACTTCCATGTGCTCGGCCATAACTTTGGCCATGACCAATTTTCCTTTGGTGGAAATGAGGTTTGATTATGCTACTATGACATCTTGGGGAATGTCGAACAAGGAGGTCATAACTTGTCCTGTTTGCAGCAAGCAATCCAAAACATCCTCACATTCCACAGGAGTCATTGAGGAACTGGTCAAAACTTAAGCATCATGTGCTCTTACGAAATTTTTCGATGGCACAACAAGGATGTTAAACAATTCTTTGATGTGGTCTATGCCCACTTTTGCTACACCTACCACATCCTAGTGCTACATGACCATGACCGTGGCACCTTCACTAGTTTCTAATTTGACTTGGAAAGATGCGACATTCCCAAAGATTTGTTGAGACCACTGGGAATCTCCTTCTAAAATGTATGAAATATGTCCACTTACAAGGTTGGCCATAACAGTGGGTTGTACAACATCATCAATGACCCTAAATAGAGTTTCGACATCACAACTGCCCCAACTGACTATCTCAACAATTTTTCAGAGGTGACTAATGGATGGTCGATAGTCTTATTGTGGCACTAGGGATTGTTGGACTTGTTGGCTAATGGGTTGTGTGCTGCATCCCACTTTCTGTTGTTGGCTAGGTCCTACCATTTGAGGTGCAATGGGCCCAACAATTTTCTCTTCCTCTTTTTCTAAGTTTTTGCTAATGTCTTTCCTTGGCACCAACGATTTGAGCAGTTTAGCATATGAAGCATTTTGGGCTTTTATAGGAACATCATTTGTATAGCCCAAGATTCTAGCACATCTACATAGCTTCCTAATGAGACAAGGCAAAGAAAAGGCTAGCTTCCCTATATTTGTTTCTTCAAATTGCCTTAATATTTCCATCAGATATAAGTGAGACAAATTCACATTAAATTTTCCCATCAAAATTACACTATCTTTCACCGCATAAGTAGATAATCTATTTAAACCTTTGGTGGGGGATAAGTGCTGATCTTAAAGTAGATCTTCTCTTCTAGGGTCAATTCTCCATAAGATTTATTCTCTTTATTGTAAGCTCATTTAAACCATAATTTTTGTGTATCTACATCCATGTGAGTGGACAAATGAGCAACCTTGGATCCTTCTTTTGGAATATTTAGGACCTCTATAATGGCCTTTGCAAAAAAATCAACAAAAACACCACATATATTGGCAATGGTGACTTCCTCCTTGCCATGCCAGAATTGGTATTTTCACCCAAGTACTAATCATCACTTTCTTGAATTCACTAGCTCAGTGCAAACTCAATGAAAGGCCCAAAATTAAGCTCCACGATCATAGCCACAAAGATGGAATTCTCCCGAATGGCTTTGAGACATTTAGGGGACAACATAAGATGTTGCCCTAGTTCTAGGGATCTAACTTCACCACCTTCTACATGGCTAGATTGCACTGTTGTAGGGGTTTCCTAATGAATGTTGAATGAGTGGGCCTCCTACTCTACATGTTCTATGCGAGGTTCCTAGCCTCTACCTCCTCTCAGGCATTTAGCTACCTCTTAGGAAGGTCTTGCTCGATCTCCTTTTCTTGGGACCATCTGTAATCATACAAAAATCATTATTACTAAGGTTGTGTAGAGAAATTTTTATCAATTCATACCTTACTCATTGCCTTAATTAATAGTCAATAATTACGTAGTGTGACTTTTAGAGTTAGAAATATTTTCAAGAAGTGGCTCAAAAAGGTGTTATTGTTGACTTTACAATCATTTGGGTGATCTGGGTGATTGATAAAAATTAGCTTGGAATTTAAACATAGAATGTCTCTTCGGTAAACATTGAATTTCTTACCCCTATGATATCCTTTTCACAATTGCAAATTTCAAAAAAAGTATGCACACTTCCCACTACAGTGCTCCCCCACGACTAAGTAGAACACTCTGGATTCAACTAGGATCAAACAGAATTGAAATTGAAATGTTAGGAAGTCAGATATTGCACTTGGAAGATGGAGATGTAAAGCTCTAAGTCACAAAGAAAAATTTCAACAACTTCCTTAGTGTCAAATGAGAGAAATGAACTTGGAGTGGATGGGGTTGTGAGTATATATAGGTAGGGGAGATGCAATATCATGTACCTGATATCAGGTACCCAGTATCACATTGGATGCAATATTGCATCCCCACCAAAATTCGTTGAATGCAAGGACTAAGTGGGAATAATAAATTTTTGATATGTAATGAAGGATTGGAAATTAAATTAGAAGCTTTGGTGTATTTAGAAAATTAATTTTGAGACATTAGGAGTATGTCATGATGGGATCATATATGAAAATTTGTGAAAAGGGGCTAGGATGAAGGGTGTATAGTACTTGTTGAGGAACGATTGATGAAAATGATAAGGGAAAGAATATTTTGCTTAGTTAAGTAGTTAGAGGGTGTAAAATAATGTGCCATGTGCAATAGGGACAAGTTGCAAAAGTTACACAAGTGGGTCCTCCCCAAAGCAGGCTCTAGCCTATGATGCCGTTGTGGAACGACACCTCTAATGTCCGTAAGTGCTAGAGAAGTTGAATGCAACATATACCTGTGAACAAAAAACACATGTTAAAACCACTGAGTTGAGATAATAACTCTACATTACACCAATCATAAGTTATGAACCCTTGGACAACTACATGAGATGGACGTAGAAGGGATCACAGAAATTAGGACATGAAGTTTCTCATGATGCTCACAATGGAATCTTGTGTGTAATTAGTGGTTAAATATCCATGTGTCTAGCTTTCCAAGTTCCAAACCAAGTCCATACGACATTGCAATGAAACTGCATCACTTCATCCCATTAATAAACAACCATAAGCCTACCAGAGTTGCAAGAAGTAACATCACTTGGTGTGTTGTTCAAGGGAGGAGCAAGAGAGGAGTGTCATAATGGATCACTCTCTTTCTTTCTTCTCCAGTTTTTTTATTTTTATGTTTCCTTCTCTCTTTCTCCTTTTTTCTCTCTATGAAGTCACCTAACTTTAGGCATGGGTACATGTCTTTCTAGTGGAACCCATAGAAGCTTATTTAGTATCATTTTGAGTTGCTCTTACTCCCATTTTCGTTAGATCTACAAGGATATAGTTACAACCTCGACAACATGATAGAACATATGGAAGTAGCTAAAGAGAATCTACAAATCCGTTTGATGTCACACCCTTGTCATTCCACCTTGGTCCTTTACTTGTCTCTCTAGACACAATTATTATCAAATTATTTATAGTTGGATGAAGAAGAAGATTACCATTGTGACTAGAGCACGAACCTCTTATTAATGGAATAGGTGGATGGATGTCATGGTCTCAATGTCTGAATAATCAGTCCCTTATGAACATAGAGAAAAACCTCACTAATGGACAACATGATCAACTTATTCACAGTCAAGATTACAATGGAAAACTAAAAATAACAATTAGAAAAAGTAACATAAATAGAGAAATGACAAAAAATTGTAAAACAAAAAGATAAAATAACACTTAAGAATCCTAGAAATTAGAATGGGGGGTGATCTCCATGACTAAACATTTGGTCATGGCTAGGATTAATAAGTGGATGAATAGGATCCATGCATGTATGAAACGTTAGGGGCCCATTATGCCCCAGCCACTGGGTGTCTATTGGTGGTATGGTGGCTAAGTAGAGAAATCGTTGGAAATACGCCTAATTATCAAAAGCATAGTGGGGCAAGTTACATGGTGTGTGTACATTATGAGGGAAATCTAGCCCACTATGGCACCCTTACTATATGGCATAATGCATGGATCTATGTGTCCCTTCACATTGGTGAATTCACTGGATTGTGTGGATGTTGAAGTGTGAGATGGAGGCCTAGGTATAGTGATAGGGGTTGTTGATGGGGCTAAAGAAGGTGTGGCACCAAGTTTTCCTTGGTCTAGTTTAGAAGGTGAAGTAGGTTCAGAAGTGTGATTCTTCTTCTTATGGTCATGCCTAAAGAAGGGACACTTCCAACGTTGCAGAGGGAACCTACTTTCATTAATAACAGTAGCACAAGTTACATCCATTGGTTGGCATGGTGGTGCAAAACCATTTGATACATCTGATGGTAGTGTAGGAGGAGGTAGAGGATGAGAATACTGAGGGTGAGGAGAAGTGTGAGAAGTATGAGGTGGTGATCCCTCAGGAGAAGACATGGGTCGATGGTACTCAGGAGAGTGATAATGGTGATTGGAAGTAGAGGATTTAGAATTGGTTGGAGAAATAGGATGTTGAACATAGTAGGAATTTGGTTTTGGTAGATAGGGAGGATGTGGCTAGCTAGATGGTGACCTTCCCCATGCCTGTGAGTTTTTCCATTGTAGTGGACCAAAGTTTTGAGGTTGGTAATAGCTCCCTTCAGGAGAGTACAATGGGTTATGGGGTTCTCCATAATTACCTTGTGGAATAGGGATGCACCTAAATTGATACCTTTATACGAATTGTGGATGTAGCTTCCCTACCCAATGCTCATATAGATGTGACAAGACAAGGTAATGGCCCTTTGGATGGTCATATAAACAAACATCACATCCATCCTCATTATTTGTAGTTGAGCCTTTGGCCTCGTTACCCTTAGCCATTCTCCCCAGTTGCTGAAAAATGTTCTTAATTGTTTTTGATTTCTATGTCCTCTATTTGTTTTGATTGCCAAGCTTGTTTTTGATGAACATCTCCCCAACAGTGTCTTCTAAATTCATACTTTGTTGATTTGCCCATACGGTCATCTTGTTATGCTTTAACTCAATTTCATTTATCAATTTCTGTATTAGCAAAGGTTAGGACTATATCACCCTCTTATAATTGATTGTCTCTTCTTCATTGTGGTTTCAAACCCTTGTTGTTTCTAGAGTTGGCATTCTCCCATTTAGATAATTCTCTCTCTTCTTTCACTAGATGATTTATTAGTTCTTTGACCTAGTGGCCTTAGAGTTGATATAGTTTTCCTCAGGCATACTTTCCAAGGTTCACCCTTGTTTCATTGCTAAGCCCATCTATAATGTGGAGTGTTTGCTCTTTCTTGAAGAACCTATGACCTAGACATTTATTTAGTAAGGCATAATATCTATCTAAGGTCATGTCTAAGGGTTCTTGTTATTCTTGTTTCCATCCTTGGATTTGTCTCCTCAAGGTGGACACTTGTGCATAGGTCTAGTATCTTTTAATGAAAAGTTCTAACATGATTGACCATTGTTTGATTGAATTTGGTTCCAATGATCTATACCACACTTTGGCTTTATCAATTAGTGTCCTAGGAAAGAGCTTAAGAATTTTCCATTTACTGTCCACATTGTTGAGCACACAATAATCATGGAAGGCCTATAGATAATGTTGTAGATCTAAATCATAGCCTCCTACAAATTTTAAAATATTATTCAAGTTGAGCACATGTAGTCATCTCTTCTTGTGATGCTTGTGAGATATCTTAATGGCCTTTGTGATGTGCATTAGACTTTTAGGGACTAATAAGGGTTTATCTCATCAAACAAGTTGTGATTAGAATCTCTATTTGATCAATGGTGACAATGGGGCTTGTGTTCATGTTGATGACCTTGAGTGTGTTTGTGGGTTCAATTTTTTCTTTTACTCTAACCCTTTCATGGAGATCTATTCCTATACCTATGTTCATCTTTATCAAAAGTAGACATTGAAGTTGAGGGGGAAGATGAAAAGGAGGAATTGGTAGGATAGCCATGGCTTCTATAATGTTCCTCATGCTCCCTTGGTTTATCATTTCTAAGGATTGAGGAGGTCTTAGGCCTTGAGTCCTCCCCTAGTTTAGGACTAATGTCATCGTCTTCAAGATTGTTTGCCTTAGGTGAATGTAGCCTATGAGTGTCATTAGGATGACCATGATCATGGAAAATCCCTTCATAAGGTGGATCACTCCAATCTTCTTCATTGTATAATTCATTAGTTCTCCAATGAATAGGTGCACTATATAGTTCATAATCATTTCCACATGAGTGAGACATTGTTGTCAATTCATCATGTGTGTTTAAATACTTCTCTAAAGATATATCTTTAATATCCTTTTACAATGATCTTGTGTAATATAACTAATCTAGATAACTAGCACCATCCCCAACAATGGTGCCAATGATGAGTGGCGAGGTACCCCTATGCTCAACCATACGAATACGAGCGTGTACTCATGATTTGAGAAAACTCGGTAGATGGACCAGTTGTGGCACCTAGACAGTTATACGTTGATCATAGTTCGCTGTCTTTCCACCTTGAGTAGTAGTAGCTTTGTCACGTATGGTTTAGTCCAAAGTGAGGCATATGATATGGTCCTAATTTTACGTTTCTCTTGATAACTCAAAAGATAAATTGATTAAACTAATAATGGAAGAAAAACCTAAATTAGCCTATGGTGATGGTATCCATCGTTAACCGTCTGTACACATCTTGAACTTTGTGAAATTATTGTTGGGTGTGCCAAGTATTTGCACTTAAATGCTCATGATTAAGGCGTACACACTCTGCTTAATTATAGGAAAAGTAAATAACAATAAATCAACTGTTAACTAAATAAGGCATTAAATAATTAAAACAATGAAATTAATCTAAGTGAATGCTACAATAATGAAAGTAATCTCAATCTTTATTGCCGATCATGCAAGTGTCCAAGTACGTCACACTCGAACAAAGGTGCTATACAATTACAAACATCACACTACGAGCATGCACTAGGAATAACTAGCTTGGAAGAAAGAACTAAAAACTAGCCTTCCAAAAGAAAAGAACTTCTAACTCTCTAATAATCTTCTCTCACTGTGTGCCTAAGTGCTATATTTATAGGCTAACACAAGAATCATGATATCCCGTATACAATATCGTATCCAGGCCACAATATCACGTACCCAATATCAAGGCCTGGCAAACCATGATTCATCACACATGAATACATCCATCATCATAATAAATAATCACATATCCAATACCAATTAGAAACAACAAGGGTGATAGCTAGCATATTTTTACTTAGTGTAATAGTCTAAAGTTATCATAAGTACTCATAATCAAAAACCTGCAAGTCTTTTATGAGTTTTTTATTTATTCCAACCAATGTTAGGGCTTACTACCTCATGTAACCATAAGGCCATTTGCCTTTTAAATGGTTTCTTCATATGGACTATCATACATATGCCATGTAACATACCTATGTTCCCCAACTCCTAAGATGCAGCTTAAGATAAGAGCATCACCATTGCATTAAAGCAAGAGTCAATGCAATACTATAGGATATCTCATTACCTACTGGTGCACACACCTTGATCTAGCTTTGATTGCTAACCAAACATAAGTAACTAATACTAGTGTAATGGTATCATCCCTTAATACCCCTTCTTCTACTAGTGTTATCTCATAGGTTGTGAGAGTACTTTGAAGTCCTTCAAACATCAAGGTATCAAAGTCTTTGATCTTCTTCATGATCACTATCTTCATTTTATATTTAGGATTGAGAGTTCTCATGATCTTGTAAACAACTTTACTTTTGGAAAGGTCTTCAACAATCCCTCTAATGAATCTCACATACCTAATTGTAGTATTGATGATTTTTTTTCATCCCTTTGCATATTTAAATTTTCAAACTAGTTTAACCATAGAAGAGGCTTGGATTACTTCACTACTTTGTTTTTCTTCATAAGTAGCCTTCAAAGTTTCCCAAAGTTTCTTGGTAGTTTTGCAATGACTAATATAATTATACGTCTCTTATATGAGTGTTGAGTGTCAAACCTACTTTGTCTTATAGATAGATTCTTAAATATTATAGGCATAAGTAAAATTAAGAATGGGTATTGTTAGAACATTTAGTGCAACACTAATGTGTTCAACAATATCTTTAGTAGCATTCTTCTAAACTTCACAGAGCATGATTGGGATTGTAACTGAATCACCCAATGCAAGGATGACTTGGATTAGAGTTGCATTCCCAAACATTTGTGTAATTTAGTCATCTCTTATTAGTTGCACTAAGATTCTACTAGTTCTTGTGTCCATAGAGACTTTTGGCTTATCCATGATCACATTGAGTACTTGTTGAAAGTCTTCACATCTCTAGCTTATAGCTTGTAATATCTCCTACAACTAACTCAAACTTGATTGATAATTGATAAAACCTATTGTTGATAAGCCACGATATCGCCTCTATTGTATTGTATCTATGACATCGTAGCTTTACAGACATCATCATTGATGCAATGTAGTAGGTCCTGGTCACCCTTATAAATACCAACACTTGGTCACATCAAACAAGAGAACTTTCATTCCAACCCTAGGAAAACTCTTGTAGTTTGTTTTCGTAGTTTACACTTAGCCATAGAGTGAATGCCCATCATGTGGTATCAAATAGCCAAAAAAAATCTTTATTCATGTGGATTGTACTTGGGCATAATTCATGTATGACAATAAAGATAGAGATTTTTTCCCACCATTGCACCATCGACTTAGTTTCTTTATTTTACTTAGCTAATTTTCTTACTTATGTAAGGCTTGAAATATCTGGTGCTTGAAAATTGAAATTATAAAAGCAAAATAGTTTGAATCTGAATTCCATGAGCCTCAAAAAAGGAATTCGGAGTACCCCAAATGGTCCAGCAGATTGGTTAGGGACTTAAAAAAATCTATAACAAGTGTATGTAATGAAAATGGAAAAATAAAAAACTACAATGTGCAAGAGAGATTGTAAGAACATAATAAAAAAGCATTAAATATGGGTGAAACAGGAGCTACAAAACTTTGTATCAATGTACAAAAAAAAGGAAACACCATGTGAGTACAAGTTTATAAGATACAGATCAGAGGCTTCAAGGAACCCCAAAATAAGCAAATGTGCTTGGGAATCTATTGCAAGTGGCAGAGTGTGTCTTGCTCTGGGGCTATAATAAATTTTCCCATGATCTACACTTTCAAATGCTACTATAAATATCTAGTTGGGTTAAATAATCTATGTTGAAAATGGTTGAAAGGCTATAAAAATCTACAACTTTTCTCCACTGTTTCTCTTTGGGAAATTTCACTTATGCAAAAGGTCCTAAAATCAACTGAAAATCTAGCTTTAATAGGCTATGATCTGCATTGATTATAGTTTCATATGCTTGTATATGAATTACAAGGTATGTGTAACATAAATATGTAATTTATAAACCAGTGTATTTGGCTTTTAGACTAAACATACTAGTGTATTTAATTTTTTCACTACCCAAAATTCCAGCATAGGAGGCACTAGCATAAGAGACTTTTGCTACCTATGCAACTTATTTACATTCTAGGCCTCTTATAAGCTAGCTTAAATGGGATTTATAGCTTATAAGCTAGCTTAAATGACATTTACAACTTATAAGCTTTGTAGCTTATAAGCTAGCTTAAGTGACATTTATAGCTTATAAGCTAGCTTAAACGACATTTATAATTTATATGCTACAAATTTTATTTTACACATTAAATATTGCTAGAAATTTAGCTAAAATAAGGCTATCGGATGGGATTTTTGATCAGAAAATAGGTAATTATTTTTGCATTTTAATTCCCATCAATTACATTGTAAATTTAGCTATTAAGACTTATCATGAAAAATTTGTAAATTTTCGTTGAGGTGTTTCATTGGTCCCTATTTGTTGATGCTTTAAGGAATAACTTGAAAGACATCAATAGATAATGTGAAACACTATTGTGGATGCATCACCAATGATTCCCCTCCACACTTGATTCTATAGCTATCAAACCATGCCAAGGAGTGCTCATAGTGGTGAGATAAGGTCACAATAGAATGTTGAGAGCTTGGGATGAGATAAAGATTATGTTGGTTATTAGTAGGTGGGGTGGTTATGGGGGCAGGCTTAACTAGGAATTCCAAATGTTGACATCATGGCTATTTAAAAGGTAGCGACATGCTTACTAAATGAAGAAGTTTTCATGCTATGGAGTGCTATTTACTTGATAATGCAAGGAGCAATTGATACTTTATAGCAAGGATTCTTTAGTCAATTGACTCTCTCTCTCTCTCTCTCTCTCTCTCTCTTTGAGAGAGAGAGAGACATTAACTTGCTTACCTAAATGCTACATTGATATTTGGGAAGTAAAACCTTCACTAGGTTTTATTGCCAAGACTTAACCTTGCTATCTCACTAAATGATATGTGTTACATTTACTAAACTTGGTTTTGACTCTTTGCTAAATGAGATGTGTTAAATTCAATGGACTTGATTTTTGCTTTCTTGTTAAATAAGATATGCTACACTTAGTAACCTTAAGTGTGAAGCATGTTGGAGAAAATGTCACAAGGCCATGATGCATGAATGTCAAACATAGATTTTCAGTTTTAATAAGGTATGGAAGGCTATAATTTGGCTACAAGAAGTGGTTATGTACATGGGATGACAAAAGTAATGTGAAGTAAGCACTATTGGCAAGATCAAACAAGCTAACTACATCTCATGCATTGAGGTTATGTAATAACTCACCACTACAATGAGTCATACCTTTGTAGTAACTTTAGGCTTCATTCTACAAAGACAACTCTAAGAAGGCAATAAAATAAGTCAAGAGTACATGTAATCATAGAAATTTACATATGGCCACATTGGTCAACAAGCAAATATAGGCCACAATTGTTTACAACTGGAAAATACAGGAGAGATTTGTAATTTGTTCTATATATTTTCACAAAGTTTATAGTCTTTGAAATGCCAAAAATAAAGATAATAGGTCATGCAAGCTTGCTTGTTATAGGCTACAAAAGTTGCAACATCGATCATTCGTTCAAACTTGTCAACAAAGACAAACAAAGACCACAAGAAAACATGTTAACATTAGATATAATAAGGTCCATGTGAAGGTTTTAGTATTTGCTTGCAGATGATATCTTGGGTAAGCTAGGGTTCAAGTGAGAAGCTTTGTTTCGATGTTTTCTCCTCATTGCTGTAGTTCATAATGGGGCATTTTCACCAAAAATCCTCTATGATGTTTTTGGCTTCAAGGTCAATGGTAATTAGGCCATTTCAAGGCATTCGGATTATGTAGTCAAAAGGGCTCACATGCTTTAGGTTTTCAAGGTTAACTTGGTCTAACAACATCACAAGAAGAGTTTACTTAGGCTTCAATGGCTAGTCAAATTGCTTCCACACCTCATTAGGTCAATCCTACATGACAACATGACCACATCAAGTGGCATCTACATGGTATAATTGCTAAAAAATGTTAAAATAATGTAAAATAAACCAAAGCATAGAACCCTTAGGCTAAACAAGGTCATAACAGGGTGAAACATGGCTCAACAAGGTTAAAATAGGGTCAAAATAGGATAAAATGAGGTTAAACCAAGGTAAAACAAAATAAAAATATGGTAAACAAGGACAACATAATATTAATTAATTAAATTTAATATTTTTAAAAGTTATTTTATAGTTAGAATAGGAAAAAATCTAAGAAAATAGGCTTTAAATTATCAAAATTAGCAAAAACTAACTATAAATTATTAAGATTAGGAAAAAATATGCTATAAATTGTTAAATTAATGATTTTTCATGGTCAAATTGGTTTAGAAAAGAAAAAAATTCCTATTTCCTAGTGTGTAGAGGCCATGGTCAATTTCATGTCTAGGTTTAATGTATTTAGTCAATTCTCCCACCACTTTTCTCACACCTAGCGTATGACAAGAAAAATAAAGAATTCTTTTTGTTTTATTTTCATTTTTGGCCTAACTAAGCTCAATGTAAAATGCCTGGGGTAGAACAAGATTTTTTTTTTGAAACTATCTTAACCTTCTTATTCATTTAAACTTTATAGGCTAGCTTATATGCCAAGCATCTTGCATAAACTTTCTAACCTAGGCAACTTGCATAAACTTTATAAGCCTAGCATGAAAGAGCTTGGTATAATAAGCTATGTTTGAAGGCTAAATGATGTTGACTGACTACCTTTTATTTGGGCTCTTTGGTTTGTATATGATCATGCTAGAGGGAAAGGTCTCAGAAATTATATAAGATCCCTTCCATAACATTTAGAACTTAGTTTGTTATGGTGTATGTGTGGGGTTCCAGTAGAGAATCTTATCTCCTGGTTGAAATTTTACTTTCTATATTCTTAGGTAATGTTTTTGCTTGTTGAATACCTTGTGCATTTCATTCAAAGATAGGGCCACTAATCAATTTTCATTTAGCATGTTGTGGTTGATCAATCTTTCTTTTTGTGCTAGGCTTAGGTTAAGATTTGGTTTACAAGCTATTGAGAGTGTACAGATCTTGGATTGAATCAAGAGCATTGGGAGTTTCCTATACACTAACTAATAGGGAGAGTAGCCAATAGGAAGTTTCCACATTGAGTGATAGGCTTATAGAACATTGTTGAGTTTTGTACTCCAATATTTCCTCTATTTGCATATGGTCCTTGTTAGGATCTTTGTAATCTCCCTATTGGTTACCTCTACTTAACCGTTGGCTTGGGGGTGATAGGGTGTTGTTAATTTATGTTTGACCCCAAGGTGTTGCATAATTTTTTAAAAGGTGGCACCTGTGAAGTAAGTTTCATTGTTATAAATTAATGCATGTGGCACCCCAAACTTACTAACAACATGTTTTTGTACAAATCTAGTAGCAGTGGACGATGTACAATCAGTAACAGCTACTACTTCTACCCATTTGGTGCAGTAGTCAACTGCTACTATGATATATGCCTTTCTGTTGGACATGGGCACGATGGGACCCATGAACTCTATGCCCCATATGTCAAAGGGCTTTAGTGGCTAAATCCACTATTGAGGATCCTCCATTCAAGTGGTCATCCCACCATCTCATTGTCAACATTCACAGGATCAAACAAATTGGTGGACATCCCTGAAGATTATAAACCAATAGTGTCATGCCATCAAGATTTTTATGGCCATGCATCTCTCTGCATAGTGGCCTCAACAAGGGCCTTCATGAGCATCCTACAGCACATGCAATTGATTCACATCAGGGACATACTAATGAACTTGGCCATCAATGCACACCTTATAAAGATGTCTGTTGATTTCCATGAAGTATTTTGTTCAATAAAGAAACTATTGTTTCTTTCTAAAGTCTAGATCTTGTGGCATCTCTTAAGTGAGAAGGCAAGTAAGGATGTCATCATACCATTTTGTTTCTGTGGGCATTTAATCATTTATTGCTCCTATAAAGAGGAGCTTGTTTAGAAACTAAACAAAGAGTGAGTCCTCCTCCTCTTTGTTATCTCATCTTAATCAAGAGAGGTGGTCAGTGTTCACATTCTTAGTCCCTTTTTAATCTACCATTGTGAGATTGAATTCTTGCAAGATCACGAGCCACCGTATGATACAGGGGCTCACCATCAACTTGTTCATCAGGAAGTAGATGGCACTATGATCTATATGTACAAATACTTTATAACCAAGTGCATAGTGCCTGAACTTGTTAAGAGCATACATCACTGCCATTAATTCCTTTTCCATTATGGTGTAATTCAGATGTGCCCGCAAAATTCTTTGACTTGTGCAATGAATGTAATATGGATATTTCTTATCATCCAATTGCATAAGCACCACTTCCAAAGCATAATTAGATATGTTTGTCATTATGTGAAATGGTCTAGACTAATCTAGTACCCATAGAATTGGAGTTTCTATGAGTTTTTCCTTTAACTATTGGAATGCATGTTCACATTTCTTGGTCCAGATGAATAGAGCATATTTCTTCATAAGCTCTACCAACAGCTTTGTAATCTTAGAGAAATTCTCTATGAATTGGTGGTAGTAGCCAGTATGTCCAAGGAATGATCAGACATCTTTAACTATCTTTGGTTGGTGTGTGATTCATTGGATGATCCTTTTTTTCTAGGCCTACTTCAATCCCTACCTGAGTAATTCTATGCCCCAATACTATGCCTTCTTGGACCATTAAATGGATTTTCTACCAATTTAGCCTAAGGTTTATTTCGACACATCTTTTTAGTACTGCTAAAGGTAGTCCAGGGGTTGTTCAAATGTAGTCCCATAGGTAGAGAAGTCATCCATGAAAACTTCTACCCTGCTACCAATTTACTATTGGAAAATACTAAGGACCAAGCATTGAAATGTTGTAGGGGAATTACATAGACCAATTGGCATCTTACAATATGAAAAATTCCCCCAAGGACATGTGAATGTTGTCTTGGCCTAATCTTCTAATGCAATTTTGATTTGGTTATAGCCACTATAACCATTCAAGAAGATATAATAGCAATACGTAGAGATGGTGTCCAACACTTGATTCACAAATGACAATGGAAAATGATCTTTAAATGTTATCATATTCAAAAACCTAAAGTTGATACAGGAAAAATTATGAGTGGGCTAACCCACTCACTATTCATGATGAGATAGATTACCTTGAGAAGTTGTTCTATTTCCTCCTTCATGATCTACTTCAACTTGGGGTTTAGTCATCTCTACAGTTTCCTTCATGGCTTCATAGCCAAATTAGTGTAGATGCGATGCTAGCATATACTTGGATCGATTACAATTAGATTGGGATAGGACCAAGAAAAGGTTGTTGGCCATTTTTTAATCACCTTTAATAGCTTTTTTTTTATTCAAGAGCAAGTTTGATATTGATTATGACCAACTTACCATTATTTAAAAATGCATACTCTATGCTAGCTGATAGAGTTTTTAACTCTAGGGGCTCCTATTTAAAAGTTTTAGGGATTTCTAGCTCTCCCTAATAGGTATCATCATCTTCATCATTGAAGAGTTAGTGATGAACTTGCTCAAGTCCATTCATGCCTTGACATAAGCACATGTTAGTCTCTCAGTAGGTTCCCTGCATAGTGTGCTACTATCATAGTTAGCTGTTAGCCACTGGGTTCCCTCTTGTTTTGTGACTATTGTGTACAGGAACCTTTGAATATCTATTTCATGTGCACATTGATTGCATGCTTTAATGCATGTACTTTTGATGGACTAGATTTTCTGCATGTAATTGCACTCATTATCATTGTACGCAATGCATGGATCATGCTTCATCTTTAAACATTCAAATTCATTTTCCTTGGAGATTTCCAAGGAGAGGTCCCTTATACCCATATGTACATCTACTGTGCATTTCCATAATGATGGGGAAGCCACCTTTGTAGTTTTCAACCTTGATCACTAGAAAATTGATAGGATAGGACCACCCACAAACTATGCTCACAATGTCCTCCACTAATCCCAAAGTGATAGTGATTGATTGATCTACCAAATCTAAATGGATGTTTCTCTTCTTGAGAGGTGGTAGCTTCTAGGCTTCATATATGTCATGGGAGATGATATTAACACCAAAACCAAAATTAAGAAGGGCCTTACATGACACATGTCTAGTGATCTGTAAGTAAATAAGTGGACTTCTTGGGTCAAATCTTTTTGTGGGAAGATTGCCAACCTTAATTCAATCGGAAACAACATGAGTTAACATCATAGTGTAAATTTGAGGTGGTATTTAGTTTGAATGTTACTCAAAGGTATTTGATGCAGAGCACGAGGGTGTTAGAGATATAGGGTGACCATTTGAATTAGGTTGTGAGGGTTTGGGAGGACTATTGGGTCAAAAAATGGTCATTTCCTAGGTTGATTATCTAAACCACTTAGCTGGGAAGTTAGTTGTGAATGTATAGCCCTCGTAGTATTTTTTTGCTACAACTGTGAAGGAATTTCATCCTACATGGATGAAATAGAAGGTAACTAGGTTGAGGGTGGAGGAATGTGTGTAGACAAATGTAGAGGATGATATGGGTATGGGTGTTTCTCTTTAGTAGATGGTGAATGAGTTTGATGGTACTTTAGAGGGTAATAGTGATGCTAAAATGAGGCATCGCTTGTAGAACTTCTTGGAGAAATGGATTGCTGAACATAGTATCATTATGGATCCAATTACCTATAAGGGTATTATTGCCTTGGTGGTGGTATTCCCCATGATTTTAATTGGTGCCACTGTTGATATTATTCATATGGTTGTGGTGGAGCTTCACTTGGATAGTAAGCTTGTTGTTGTTGGTGGAATTTTCTTGGATTACCTTGAGGATAAAGCAATTTTCTAGGTGCTTTCCTTCATGCTAGTTGAGGACTCAATGTGTACATCCCTAACTCTTATAAGTGTGACACCATAGGGCAACATTTGTTAGGATGTTCATACTAACAAATGTCACAACCAACAACATCATCAAATTTTATCTCCACAACTTCTTCTACTATAGCAACTTTTCCCTTGCCTCTCTTGTAGGTACATTTAGCTTCTTTCCACCTCCTATGGTTACGATCACTATTTTTCTCTTTGGATTCTTTAGCAATCTTCATAGAAGTTTGGAACTTTTCATCCAAAGAGTTCCATAATTTATCAACCTTTTCCAAAATATTAGATACAAATTTTTGAATGGGTAAGGTTTTCCTATTCACCACTTTATCGAGTGGTGAGTCCTCCTCGTTACAAAATTGAACCTCCCTTTGCCTAATGGAAGGATCCCTATTATATTCTTCTGCACTTTTCCTTTTTCACAACTCACCTTCTTCTTTTGCAACCTTTTTTATCAGCCTTTGTATTTGATGAGCTCTTAATTCAAGTAATCTCCCTTGGGCATAAACCCTAAGAGTTCTTTCTGCTCTAAGCCTTTCTATGATGTGGTAGAGTTGTTCCCTTTGAGAATAACTATGGTCAGGGCATCGATGTAAGAGGGAGTAGTATCTACCCATGGCAACATCCAAGGGTTCATGTATTCCTTGTTTCTAGCCTTAGATTTTCCTTCTCAAGTTGGACACTCTGGAGTATGTCTTGTATTTGTCATTAAATAGCTCTAACATGGTACTCCATCTACGAATGGACTCCGATTCCAAGGACCAATGCCACCTTTTAGCTTCTTTGCTGAGCGTCCTAGGGAATAGCTTAAGTTTTTGCCAATCATTTTCAATGTTTTGTAAGGCATAGGCATCATGAAAAGCGTGTGGATGTGTCTACAGATCAAAGTTATATCCCCCTCAAATCTTGGGATGTTGTTCATGTCTAAGCACTTGATCTAACTATCTTTCACATGCCTATTTATAATCTTAACTACCTTTGCAATGTTAAGCATGCTTCAAGTTACTAGTAGAGCTTCATCATCATTATTATGTCGATAATGCTAATGATGGTTTCTATCACCCCCTCTATTCTTGGTTGGCTTCATGATCATTGTTGTTCCACTGATCACCTTCATCACAATTATTTCTCTTGTCGCTTCTATTAGAACCACAAGATGAAGAGGAGCATTCAGAATTGGATGAAGAGCAAGATGGACCACCACCATTATCACAATGTCCTCCACCACCTCTTTTCTCATTACAACCATCTTCCTTAGATCCCTTGCCATCATGATGTTTGCCCGAATCCTTGCCTTGATTGTAGGTTTATGAATAGTGGATTGTAGGTTTAAGGCCAGACCCTCATCACCAATAATGAAGGATGGAGAATGTTCATGTTGGGAACCCTATCCACATTGTCATCTTGGCTTAGATAAAACAAAGGGTTACTAAAGTTCTTCCCCTTCGTAAACTCATGGTGCTTCTCCTGGTGTCAATCTCACTTGCATTATGTTTATGTGGAATGGTACTCACAAGTGTCATAACCATTTACAACATATTCCTCTTGAAGATCTCAGATGTCAAACTTCTTAAGGATTTGAAATAGCATCCTAGGCATGGATTGATCCAAGGTCATTACGATGTTGCCCTCCATATCACACCATCACAGTTGCTCATCTTGATGTAGGATAAAGGTGTAGTCAAGTAAATACTCATCTAGATGAGTATATAGCACTTTGCACTCTTGTGGGACCGAAGGTTTGACATCTTCATGCTTGTGGGAAGAATAAATTTTGTAGATAAATAAAGTATTAGTGTGCTTTTGTCATTATAGGTCATTGAGAGTGGCGTTGACCTTGGGGTTCATCCAATGATATTAATAATGTTCACTAATCCTAGATAGTGCATGTTTTAACAAACAAAGTCCCTAGAAATAATACCAATGATGAGTAGTTGAAGGTACCCCTACTCCTAACCATACGAATCACAAAGCGTTCACACATGATTCTGTAGAATTCCATGGACTTTATAGTTTTTGGTCCACTAGTCTTCTAGGCATGAACCTTGCCCTAAGGTCATTTTTTGTCTTCCCAATTATACTTGTGATGCACATGATATG
The DNA here is from genome assembly GCA_015680685.1 of Gnetum montanum. NCBI lineage: Eukaryota > Viridiplantae > Streptophyta > Gnetopsida > Gnetales > Gnetaceae > Gnetum > Gnetum montanum. The sequence goes on from MNCI01001480.1 coordinate 158,570, forward strand.
GATAAGTGTAATTGAGATTTATGATTTTTATTGTTTTTACATTTTCTATTCTTTGGTGCTTGAAGAGAGAGAGAGAAAGTAATTTAATGACTAATTTGATCTCTAACTAAGTAATTGATCTTTAACTAGTCTTAATGTAAGCATCCAGTCCCAGTTTTCATACACGTCTTAAACCCACGTATCCACTATTATGTTACTAAGCGCTACGCTACTGGGTGTACCAAGTAATAGCGCTACTGTGATTACCAAGTGAATACATGTTACGCTCAAAGAAATCATACTTATGTATTTAATCTATCTAGCTTATCCTACTTAATTACTAGAAAACATTAAATAATTAATTAAAAGCATTAAATGCATAAATAAATGTCTAAAGTATCCAAAATGTGTAACGTTTATCAACAAGATTGTCTTTATTACCATACACACTATTGTGCTTAGGTACAACAATGCTCGAATAAACATTTGTAAACTCAAGAACTCCTACTATGGGCAGTCAGGAAAATATTCTAACTCCCAAATGTCTAAAGTACAATAGTTTAGCTACTAGTATGAATTGGATACCCATAAACACGACTGGAAGCTCATATTTATAGTTTTTGCTTTAGGGCTACATCAATGGGGCCCCATCAATATAGCAAATGCTATGTCAACGTGGCCCCATCGATGAGGCCATGTCAATGGGGGCTCATCGACAAGGCTATGTCAACGGTGGCCCATTGACATGACACTTTGACACTCATCAAGTGGTATTGTCACTTTTGCTTATGCAAATTGTTAAGTTTGTAGAATAGATTGATGCAATAATGGAGATTGCACTTATAGTTTCACTTGTCATTGTCCTTCTATGAGGGACTATTGTGATTGTTCTCTACCACATCCTCTACATCCTCCTTTGGTAGGTTCTCCTTGTGGCCTTTTCTCCTATGGTTGTAATGGTCCTCTAGCTTCAAGGACTCATTTAGATGTTATCCATAATCACCAATGGTCACTTGTTAGTCTTTCATACATTTTTTATGATGGCTTTAACCTTCTCAATCCTTTGTATTTGATCAAAAATTAGAAAATATAACATTAATAGCATAAGATGATTATAAAATTCCCTAGGCTCTAAGGTAAGCAAATCATCATGTTATTAGTAAATTTCCAATTAAATTTTCTTATGTTTACCATTAATTATCATAGTAGATTTTCTTCTCATTTTAATTAATGGGGAATGATTTTTTATGAACCCATAGGATGGTTCCAATCAAATTCTTTATAAACTAAGGTCATATCATGTTATCAATGATTTTCCAATAAATCTAATGTATGAATTTTGCAACAAATCTATAACCTTTAATATTCCTCTCTTTTTTCTCACTTACACAATAATTATTATTATCAACTATCGTTCTCAATAATCAATTTATTATCATTAACAATGGTATCAAATCCAACATCATAATGAAGTGCAACCAAAAAATTGCAAAATGTCCCATCATTTTCAATGAGATCTAAGATTTCATTCTTTGGAAAGATATGATGGAATGACTTTTAAAAGTAAATGATATTTGAGAAGCAATAGAACTAGATGAAACTCCTCTCAAGCTTATTTCAATAAAGAAGATAAAGATTAAGATAATCATTTTATAAATAAATTACTAAAAGAAGAGAATATAAAAAGAAAAGATTCTTTAGGAAGAATGATAATAATATTTAATGTGTTAGAAATCATTGCAGCTAGAATATGCTCTCTAAAGATAACCTAATATATATGGGAAAGGTTATTCTTAGATTATCTTAGAAATTTAGAAAATCAACATATAAAAGAAGCACTCTACAAAATTTAATTTGATAAACTTCACATTTAATACTCAACCTAATCTAAACTTTTTCACTTTGTATTTATCTCAATTTATGCAAGAGTCAAGACAATCTCATCTTAAGGATCTAACACATGTTTTAAGATACATAAAAGGCATTATTGATTATGGTTTAAACTACACAAAAGGTGATGGCTAATTTCATGCAAATTAGGGAGGAAACAATAATGATAGAAAATCAACATCTAGAATTATTATATTCCATTAAAAAAATCTCATATATTGAAAGACCAAGAAACAAACTTCAATTGGCCTATGAATCTATGAAGCTAAATTTATAACAATGGTAGAATGTATATAACACATGCTATGGTTAAAAAAGCTTATAATGCAACTTAGCTTTGAAGTCACTCTTCTAATAAAGCTCTTATGTGATAATGCATTAGTTGTCCAATTAATGGATAAACATGTTTTACACAAAAAGTTTGAACATATTAACTTCAAATACTATTTTATAAAGATAAAAATTTGGAAAGAACATTTTGGGTGAAAAAAAGGCAAAAAATACATCCCAAAGGATACATGGTGATCAAGTGATGAAGTGAAAAATGTTATCCAAAATAAGAAAAAAATACTTTAAGGAATGAAGAAAAGTGGTAGCCAAGAAAACAAGATAATATGCAAAATAGCAAAGGAGGCAATTGTAGCAATAGATAAAGCCAAACATAAGACCTTAGATACGTGTTATGAGAAATTAGGAACAAAAAAAGAGAAAAAGTTATTTTAAAATTGGTAAAAATCAAAAACAAGATATATAAGGACATTGATCATGTCAAATGCATAAAGAATGTAGATGGAAGAATTTTGGTAAAAGACAATGAAATTTTGGACAAGTGGAAAAATTATTTTCAATAATTATTAAATGAAAAATTCCTAAGAGAAGAAATCTAATAAGAAGAACCAAATTTTGGTTTGGGTCCTGAACTTTCCTTCTATGAGGTGAAAATAGTCTTATCAATGATGGAAAATGAAGAAGTTGTTGGATGAGATAACATTCCTATAGAAGCTTGGAAAGCATTGAGAGATACATGATTTTCTTGGTTGATACAAGTATTTAACAAAATTTTGAAGGATAATGAAATGCCTAATAATTAGAGAAAAAGCTTTATTTTCCCCATTTACAAAAATAAAAGAGATGTACAAAATTGTGCAAACTATAGATGGATAAAGCTAATGAGACATACTATGAAGCTTTGGGAGAGATTCACAGAGTAGCATCTTACAATTGAATCAATAGTATCAAAAAACCAATTTGAATTTATGTCAAAGAGATCTACTATAGAGGATATTTTTTATACAACAACTAATGGAGAAATTCAAAAACATAAAAAAAATATACATATGATCTTCATTAATTTAGAAAAGGCATATGAAAAAGCATCTAAAGATATTATTTGGTGGGCCTTGTGAAGGAAAGAAATCCTTGATAAATATATTAGAGTGATTCAAGAGATTCATAAGGCTATCACTAAAATTAGAACAACCTATGTAATAGCATCTAATTTTCTAGTCATAATAAGCCTATATCAAGGGTCTGCACTTAGCCCATACTTATGTTTCATTATCATGGATGAATTAACAAATAAAATACAAGATGAAATCCCTTGGTTTAATTTATTTGCAAATGATATTGTGTTGGTGGATGCAACTTAAGAAAATATTGTTGCTAAAATAGAGATGTCGAGACATGCTCAAAAATTGAAAGGCTTAAAATTAGCAAAAATAAGACAGTATATATGGAATGCAATTTTAATAACATAAGTAGTGATAAAATAGAAGCAACAATTCAAGGGGAAAAAGTCCCTCATTGCAAATAGTTTCAATACCTAGGATCAATTCTCTAATCAAGTGGTGAAATTGATAAAGATATCAAAAATAGAATTGAGGTAGGATGATCAAAATAAAGATGGGCTAGTGATTCTCTATATGATGAATGATGAGTGGCGAGGTACCCCTACATTCAACCATACGAAACGAGCGTAGCATGTGCGATCTGGTCGAACTTCGCAGACTAAATGCCTAAATGCCCCATGGAACACTTGGGGTTAATCATTTGTTGTCTTCCTAGACTTGTTATTGTCACAATGTATGGTTAAGTAAGTCTGAGGTATATGATTTTTATGGTATTTTATGGTTTTTCTCCTATGCTAAAGGGTGAAGGGTTGAGAGAACTAACTAACTGTAACTAAGGACCTAAGTCTAAATTAACTAGCATCAGCATCCGTTCCCACTTACCGTACACACCCTGAACTATGCAACTATGGCTACCAAATGCTAATCGTTACTGGGATCACCACATGTAACGCACGTGCTCGAAGTGGTTTTACTGAGGCACTTAACTAGCCTAAACATGATGAGCAGTCAATTCCTTAACTAGCCCTACACACCTGTAGATGCTTGTAATCAAGTTGTACTCATCCCGCATTCTAGGAGTTGAAGGTCAGAGAGACTAATCGTGATGAGTAGCCGATTCCTTGATTAGCGGTACACATTCGTCAATGCTCGTAATCAAGTCATACTTATGCCACGCTAATGTAGGTAATAAATAATAGGTAATAAATAACATGCAATAAACCTATTCCATGCACTACAAGGTTTATCCACAAAGCTCATCTTTATTGCCGTACACAACTTACGTTTAGGTACAAAGCTTCTTGAATAAAGATCCATTCACTTGGGGACTCCTACTATGGGCACATGGAAAATATTCTATCTCTAGAGTGATCAAACTGCCAGATTTTCCCTACTTTAAGCCTAGGATGGAAAATAAGAGGAGTGCCACCTCTTATATATAGATTTGGCAGCGGACCGCGATATCGTGTACACGATATCGCAGGGGACGACATGATATCACGTACACGATATTGCATGGGATGTGATATCGTGATGGCTGTGATATCGCGGCCCATGCAATATTGCATCTCATCATACCCCCATGACTGAATGCAAACTGGTCCTCAAGTTCCTTACAATAATATCGGGAAGGTATAGAATTATTGAGGGAAATGGAACTCATGGGATGACATGTGAACGGATCATCATTACAAGACTTGACAAAACTGGTGTTCATGACAACAAGGGTAAACACCTTATTACAATGACATCAGGCCTTTGTTGGCAGCTTGAGAGAAAGAGAGAGATAGAAAGAAGTGTTGCTACTGCCAATGCCAAGATTGCGCTTTTCGTTGTCCTTCGGTAAGCGTGCTATCCATCTTGCTCCTTGCATAGCTTCTTCTAGCACTGCTTCATTCCAAGTGTTTGCTCCAGCTCTAGATCCAATCTGTTGTTTGTATGATCACCATCTACACACACAACACAATCTTGTATTAGCAAATGTAAATGAATCATTATGTAATTAATACCTTGCTTCGGTGTAGGTTCATTCGCTAGGTTGTGGTATGGCTGATATGGATCTGGGAATATGTTACTAATGACTACCAAAGGTGTAGGGGTTAGGAAGAAAATCAAAAATTTCAAGGCTAGGAGAAAATCGAAAAAAGCAGGCCCCGTACCCCTATGACTAATCGCGAACCTCCGGTAGCGTTAGAATGGAGAAAGAAAAGGAGCAAGAAAGAGAGATAAAAAGGACAACTGAAACAGTAGTGAAATGGATGTTAAGATGGTAATGAACAAAATAATAATTAATTGAAAAATGTTAAGGAAAAGAATTTAACAAATGCTCCAAATAGGAATGTCAGTGGGTCCTCCCCAAAGTAGGCTCATGCCCTTAATGCCCTGACAAACCCACATTCAAAGAGTCTGTAGGCTCTCGGAATGTCATTTGGAACAAGAGTTAAAGTCTTAATTACAAGAATTTACCAAAAATAAAACAATGCATCAACCAAAATATATACACTAATGATACAACCGGTAATGAAGAGAACGATGGAGAGAAGAAAATGGAATGGAATCCCAAGAACAAGGTGGTGTACAACCCCCTGTGTGTTGCATGATTAATGTGACTTGGCAAATCTCATTCCAAATTTGGCCTCAAACCAACCACATCTAGTGACTTCGCATCAATGTATCCAGCTAAACCATCCACTTGGATAATGAGGATGCATCTCCAAAAAGCCACCAGCATTCCAATGAAACAAAGGAGAGAATGGGAAGCGAGAAGGACCTTAGTTAAAGGGAACACTTTTGGTTCCATAACCAGTGCTTGTAGCCCAAATTTTATTTCGTCTAAGGGGTGTGCTTTGAATTCTCACTTTGATTTTGTTTTCTTTTTTTTTTTGTGTTTTGTGTTTTATGTTTTTATGCGTGAGAACCACACCATATAAAGACTTCTTATTTTTATTGTCTCAGCTTCCAATAGATGGGGTAACATCAGAACGATAAGAAAACTCAAGAAGAAAACATCTAAGCACCCAAGAGAATGGCGAACACAAAA
>MNCI01001480.1:165025-208119 GCA_015680685.1 Gnetum montanum
TAGAAAAGTTAAAGAAATTTGTAAAACAAAAATGTGTAAAACAAAAATGTTGTAAAACAAAAATGTGTAAAACAAAAATCGAAAAAGAATTGAGGGCCCCATATGATCAGCATAGGTAGCCATCTCCCTCATGACTGAGTTGAAATTAAGTTAACTCTAGAACCTAAGTCAAGAAGAGCCCTATGTTGTTCATTTATGGCGATCTGTAAATAGATTAAGGGACTCCCAAAGTTAGTTAGTTTCCTGGGAAGGTGGCCTACCTTAATCTAGTCAGTTACGATATGCGTTAACATAACCATATGCGTTAAGCTCTAATTTTGGATAGAAGGGTGCTCCGAAGTGTTAGATGGTGGAGGAGTGTACATGGCCTCAACCACTTGTTGTTGTGAGAGTTTGTCTAGGCTTTTGGTTTTGAAGTAAGGTCTTCTCTTTTTACAGTTGTCAGAACCAACAGTAGGTTGGATATTTATAGCTCTTGCAGCGTGACGTTGTTGTGGTTGAGGAGGAAGTTCCCCTTGCATTGTTGGAGCAAGAGGTGTTACGGGGACTACTTATGGTGGAAGAGGTGTGGATGGATTAGGAGGATGGTGTGGGTATGGAGTGTCTCCCAGAGGAGAAGGATCCCTTTTGAAGTACTCTTGAACTTGGTAGTGATGGTTGGGAGTTGAGTGACTCATAGAGTCACTTGGAGAAATCTACTGCTGCACATAATATCCATAAGGATCAAGCTACCGGTAAGGGTACTGATGTTATGGTGATGGCATCCCCCATGAATGTGGATATTGCCACTGGTGATGTTATCCGATGGGCTGTGGTGGAGTTCCACTTGGATAATACGTTAGTGGTTGGTGGAACTACCTTGGGTTACCTTGTGGATAAGGTAACCTTTGGGGTGTTTTCTGTTGGTTAAGTCTTGGATTAAGCGCATACACCCTAGACTCCTGTAGATGTGAGATGATGGGGCAACATCCCTTAGGATGGTCATAGTGGCAGATCTCACATCCATCATCATTTTCTATGTTAGAATCTACAGCCACATTGGAGTTAGTAATTTTTCCCTTACACTTGTTATGTGCAGGGCCTAAATCTCTCCACTTTTTCTTACCTTTGTCACTACTTTGTTCTACCTTAGACTCTTCTATAATTTTTAAGATAGTTTCAATTTTAGAGTCTAAGGAACTCCATACGTCGTCTACCTTAGTTGCTATTTCTATTGTTAATTTTTGGATCAGCAAGGTTTTCCGGTTCACCAACTCTTCGATTGGTGACTCATCCTCTTCATCACAAAATTTCACTCCCTTCTTTCAAAGTGAGGGATCATGGTTGTACTCCTCCACACTTTCCCTTTTGTGTAGCTTACCTTCTTCATTTTCTACTTGCTCCAACAAGCTTTGTACTTCATGGGTTCTAAGTTTTGATAATCGCCCTTGGGCATAAGTCCCAAGGGTTCTCCTAGTTTCATGCCTTAACCCATCCACGATGTGGTGAAGTTGATCCCGCTGAGCATACCCATGGCCCGGGCAACGATGTAACAATGTGTAATAGCGGGCCATGGCAGCATCCAAGGGTTCGTGATGACCTTTCTTCTAGCCTTGGATCTGCTTACACAAATTGGACACTTTGGAGTACGTTTGATACTTTTCGTTGAACAGTTCTAGCATCGTACTCCACCTCCTCATGGTTTCTGGTTCTAATGACTGGTACCAGCTCTCTCTTTCTTTGGTGAGTGTCCTTGGGAACAACTTAAGTTTCTACCAATCACTATCTATATTCTGCAAGGCACAGGCATTGTGGAATTCCTGTAAATGATTTTGCAGATCAGCATTGTATCCCCCTTCAAATCGTGGGATATTTTTCATGTCTAATCGTTTGATCCGACTATCCTTTAAATGCCTTGTGAGAATCCTAACTACCTTTGTTATGTCAAGAATACTTCAAGTTGTGAGTAGGGGCTTATCATGATCATCTCTTTCATGATGCCTGTGATGTCTGTGTTGTTCCCTACTCTCCCTACATCCTTGCCCTTGTCCTCTCTCTTGACTTTCCCATCAAGGTCTCTCATCCTTTTTACTTTTATCCTCATCTTTATGTTCATGGTGGCTGCGCCCAGATGTGGAAGGAGAGGGTGAGTGATGTGAAGAAGGGGAAGAAGAAGGGGAACCATTACCATGACAATGTTCTTTACCTTCTCTTCGGCTGCTACGGCCCCGATCATGGTGACGGTCTAAGTTCCCTTCCTTGGCATAAGTGGTTGTTTCCTCTGTGAACAGCCAGTGTTCACAGGCATCAGAACTAGGGATATGTATAGTTGATCATATGTTTTGATACCCTTCCTCCTCACCATCATTAGGAGGGGGAACATCATTTGTTAGAGAACCCATGATAAGGGGATTCTCATCTCCTATTTTGCTAAGGACGTGCAGGGCTTTGCCCTTCAGAAAAGTATGTTAACTCTCCTGCCTTAAGTCCCAAATACATTGGGCATCTGTGGGATGATAATCCCTTGTGTCAAAGTCATCCATAATGTATTCCACAAATAGTTCTTGCATGCCAATCTATGCCAAGGCATGGAAGAGCATGTTAGGAATTGATCGATCTGGGGGTAACACAATGTTACCTTGCAAATCTCTCCATCGCAGCTGCTCATCCTGATGGAGAATAAAAGTAAAGTTGGGAATATACTCATTGGGATGAGTATATGTCATTTTATATTATTGAGACACTGGCTGATTTTGGTTATGTTTTTTTTATGTTGCCAACTGTCTCGTGTATGATCCTTAGGTGGTGAGTTTCTCCTATGAGAAGAAGACATTTTTATCAGTGTGCTAAATTTATTGTATATAAATTTTTCCGTTGATTAACCCAAATGTTTGTTAAGGCTGACAACGATGTGAGTGATATCCCATATGTTCTATTCAGTGCACAAACACTTAGTCCCTGGCAACAACACCAATGATGAGTGGTGAGGTACCCCTACACTCAACCATACGAAACAAGCATAGCACGCGTGATCCGGTCGAACTCCACAGACTAAATGCCTAAACACCCCATGGAACACTTGGGGTTAATCATTTGTTGTCTTCCCAGACTTACTTGTTGTCACGGTGTATGGTTAAGTAAGTTCGAGGTATATGATTTTTATGGTCTTTTGTGGTTTTTCTCCTATGCTAAAGGGTGAAGGGTTGAGAGAACTAACTAACTCTAACTAAGGACCTAAGTCTAAACTAAGTAGCATTAGCATCTATTCCCACTTACCGTACACACCCTGAACTATGCAACTGTGGCTACCAAATGCTAATCATTATTGGGATCACCACACGTAACGTACGTGCTCGAAGTGGTCGTATTGAGGCACTTAACTAGCCTAAACATGATGAGCAGCCGATTCCTTGACTATTCGTACACACCCGTAGATGGTCGTAATCAATTCGTACTCATCCCGCATTCTAGGAGTTGAGGGTGAGAGAGACTAATCACGATGAGTAGCTAATTCCTTGATTAACCGTACACATTCGTCAATGCTCGTAATCAAGTCGTACTCATGCCGTGCTAATGCAGGTAATAAATAACAGGTAAGAAATAACATGTAATAAACCTATTCCATGCACTGCAAGGTTTATCCACAAAGCTCGTCTTTATTGCCGTACACAACTTGCGTTCAAGTACAAAGCTACTCAAATAAAGATCTGTTTACTTGGGGACTCCTACTACGGGCACATGGAAAATATTCTCTCTCTGGAGTGATCAAACTGCCAGAGTTTCCCTACTTTAAGCCTAGGATGGGAAATAAGGGGAGTGCCGCCTCTTATTTATAGATTTGATGGTGGACCACGATATCATGTACGCGATATCGCAGGGGACGACATGATATCACGTACGCGATATCGTGTCTCATCAATGAAAGAATAACAATAAAACTTAAAGGAAAAATTTTACAAGACAACAATTAGGTCTACTATCTTATATGGTACTAAATGTTAGGCAATATAAAAGAGGCATGAACAACAAATCAATATGGCAAAAATGTGAATGCTTCAATAGATGTTGAATGTTACTAGAAGAGATAAACTACATAATACAAATACTAGGGAAAGAATTAGAGTGACTTCTATTTTTGATAATCTACAATAGTAGTGGCTTAGATGGTTTTGGACATATGCAATGAAGATCAAATAATGAGCCTATAAACAATGGTTATTACATCATTATTCTAGGAAAGCCACTAAAAGGAAGATTAAAGAAGACATGGGAAAAAATGACTAAAGATAATCTAAAGAAACTACAAATAAATAAAGATCTAGCTCTTCATAAAGGTGAATAGTGAAAAAGGAACTTATTTAGACAACCCCATTTTGTTGGGACAAGGGTAGGATGATGATGACGATGACTATTTTATAAAATAAGAAGTGAAGAAGAGGAAATAAATCCATTACAAGTTGAATTAAATAATCAAATGAAAAATTTATTAACAAAACCTTTTTTGCATTGTAGGACTAAATACCTTTGCCAAAGTATAGACATCATGAAGATGACATACATAAGAAGGCAATAGGAAGAGCCTTGCATTCCATCCTAAAGGAACAACTATTAATAAAGTGTGCAATGCAAGAAACATTAGGAAACAAAGGTTTATAATATTCTTGTCATTACTTGTGGGAAGAAGAAAGTTTTGTAGAAATTATGAATTGATGGATGGATGTACTTGATTTTGGTTTGAATTCATCACTTTTTAAAAATTTCTTCTCATTTTTATTAGTGGGGAATGACTTTTTCTTAATTTCTAGAATTTTCCTAATAAAATTCTATATAAACTAAGGTAATACTACATTGTAAATGATCTATTTTCTACCAATAAAGTTGATGTATGAATTTTCTTACAAATCTATGACCTTTCATATTACTTTCTTTTCTCTCATTCATACAATCATTATTATTATCAACTATCATTTTCAATAATTAATTTATTATCGTTACCATTGAGGTAATAACATTCCTTACCTTTAAATTATTCATGAAAGACTTCTTGTCATCTTCATCCTAGCTTACCATTACTTTTGATATACTATGGATTCCTCAATCACAGTCTCCCACATATCAAACTCAAACAATTCTAAATAGGTTATTACACAACCTTCAAAAGGCATAGATAGTGCCATTAAAAGAGGTGGTTATGTAAGCAATGTCCCTTCTATCCTTTCATTTCACAAGGTTATTAAATTTTGTAATGATCACCAATCTTTGATACTACTTGTGGATCAATGAAATTAGAATGTGAGGATGAATGTGTTCCAAATAGAATTTAAACTTAAAAATAAATACAAAGAATTATTTAAACTAAATACACAAATGAAACTCACTCATCAAAATGTGTGGTAAAGCTCACCACCTTTATATTGTTGAAATCAAATACTAGCAGTAGAGAATACCAAGATGGCATATCCTCAAATGCTACACACTCCTCACAAGATGAACAAATCTTTAAGCTTGGTACCTCATAGGACTCATAAGAACCTTGCAAGACTAAGAATAAATGTGGTGCTCTCACAAAATATACATATAATCCCCCATTGTAAAACCACAAGCACCTGGCCACCCAAGTGAAAAACCACTTAGTGTAAACAAAATAACAAACACTTGGCTACCTAAGTAGAGAATTTGTTAGGGCTACAAAGTAGATCTTTTCCTAGAGATGATCTAAGTTCCTCAAAGTAAAGAGAATTACTACAATAGAAAGTGTAGAGAGTGATCCACACATAGAATATATAAAACCTAAGAGCAAGAACTAAGACACTATGAATCCAAATATAAAAGCCATAGTTGAATAGAATGTGAACCCTACAAATGATAGATTAATTAATGCAATACATTCAAAACCTTGTGATGAGCCACGATATCACATCTGTGATATCGTGGCTTTCCATGTGATATCATGTACGCAATATCACAACCTACCTCATTGCCTATAAATAAGAGGCGGGCACACTTGGTTTGCATAGTTAGTCTTAGTCCCTTACCCAAACTCTTGCCTTGTCTCCCTCTTAGAGTTAGATTTATTTCTGTGTGCCCACAGCAGGAGTCATAAAGTGAACAGATCTTTATTTGAGCATTGTCTACCTAAGCACACCTTGTGTACGACAATAAAGATGAACTTTGTGATAAACCTTGCAACATTCAGAATAGATTAATTAATGTTAATTACTATTACTTAATGCTTTCCTTAGTTAATTAATGATTCTCTCTCACCCTACAACTCTCCTAAGTAAGCACACATAGTACGATCACATCGAGCATGCATGTAACACTTGGTAACCTAGTAATGATTAGCATTTGGTAATCCCAGCAGTGTTGCACTGGTTCAAGATGTGTACGACAAGTGAGAACGGATACTGGTGTTAGGATCAGTTAGAGCCTAGTTAATAAGTAGTCAAATTAAATTAGTTACTTAGTTATCTCTCTCCTCCCTTATTAGCAGCAAGACATAAAAGCACAAAAAAGTATAAAAAGCATATGCCTCAAGTTTACTTAACCATACAATCGTGACATACAAGTAAGCTTGGGAAGATAATGATTGATCAACCCATGCTTGTTCCACAAAGATGCATAAGCACTTAGTCCTTGGAATTCAACTAGATCATGTGTGGATGCTTGTATTCGTATGGTTGAGCATGCCTCACCACTCATCATTGGCATCGCTGCCAAGGACTTTGTTGTTTGTGTGCTAACCAGAACATAGGAAATCTTTCACATTGTTGGAACGAACCCTTGGGATTGGTTAAAGAAAAATAATAAATAATAATACATTGCACACTAAATAGACAATCATGTTTCCTTCTTTGTAAAAAAGTGTTTCATTGCCTAGGTCTGATACAAGGAACAATCGGAGGTGTAGTACACATGATAATCTTCTAGTTCCTTAACAGTTTCATGTGGTATATGTTCATCTTGATGAATATGTACCAAACTTTACCTTTATCCTCCACCAGGATGAACAACTATGTTGGAAAGATTTAGAAGGTAACATAGTGTTACCTCTTAATTGCTCTGTCCTGGGCATGCTTCTTTGTGATCTCACATGAATTGGTATGCATCACTTACAGGCAAAGTATGTTATGCATGATCATGACTCGAGAGAGTATTGACCCACAAAGGCACAGCATCAAAGGGATTTACAACAGGAGAGAAGTCATGAATCCATGAAGGGTAAGTTGTCATAGAATATTCCACATGTCCTAAGTGAAACTATCCATAACCCAATGATGTTCCTCCCATTGACTTCGGTCAAGGGGTTGAGTATCAAAATTTTTACTCAACTATCCATAACCCAGATTCTGGTACCAACAGACATAAAGGGCCTAAGAAAGGAACATGAATGCATGACAAAGATGGACATTTTGATTGTAACTACGATCAGGGCCATGACCATCGAAGAGAAGGAAGTAGGCACTGACATGGTGATGATACTCCTTTTTCTTCACCTTCATCATCTCCTTCACCCTCTCCTTTAGGATCTAGATGCAATCACAAAGAAAAAGACCATGGGAATAAGGGTAAGAAAAATGGGAGTCATAGAAAAAATAGTCAAGAAAGGGGATGAGGGCACTCTAGAGAAACACACTGTGAAAGAAGGGAAAGTAGGAAACAACATAGGCATCATAGACACCACAGACGAGATGATCACGATGAACCCCTACTCGCTACTTGAAGTATGCTAGACATAATTGAGGCTATCAGAATCCCAACAAGGCACCAAAAAGATAGTAGGATCAAGAGATTAAGCATGAACAACATCCCATAATTTGAAGGAGGGTACAACGTTGATCCTCAAAATCATCTACAAGAATTTCATGATGCATGTGCCTTACAAAACATAGAAAGTGAATGGCAAAAAAAATAAGTTATTCCCATAGACACTAGTCAAAGAAGCGGAGATCTGGTACCAGTCCTTAGAATTGGAATCCATTCGTAGGTGAAGTACCATGTTAGAATTGTTCAATGATAAGTACCAAATGTACTCCCAAGTGTCCAACCTACGAAAGCAAATCCAAGGATGGAAACAAGGAGGCCATGAACCCTTGGATGCTACGATGGGTTGATATTATGCATTGTTACATCGTTGTCTTGGCCATGGTTATTCACAGTGGGATCAACTACGCCATCTCGTAGATGGGCTTAGGTATGAAACACAAAGAACCCTTGGGACGTATGCCCAAGGGAGGCTATCTAAGCTTAGGATCCATCAAGTTCAAAGATTATTGGAGCAAGTTACTAAAGAAGAAAGTGAGTTAAGGAAAAGAAAGAGTGTGAAGGAATATAACAGAGATCCTTCCCTCCAAAAGAGGGGAGTAAGATTCTGTGAGGATGAAGAAGAGTCACCACTCGAAGAGATGGTGAATAGGAAAACCTTTCCTATCCAAAAATTAGCATCGAAAGTATTAGCCAAGGTAGAAAAAATGTGGGATTCCCTAGATGATAGATTTCAAACCGTTCTTAAAATAGAAGAGGAGTCTAGAGAGCAAGGTAGTGATCATGAAAAAAGAAAAAAGAGAGAAATTGAACATGCACGTAACAAGGGTAAGGGAAGAGTTTCCATCATTGAAGAGGTTGTGGATTTGGATACAGACAATGATAGTGGATGTGAGATATGATAATATGACCACCCTAAGGGATGTTGCCCTATAATCTCACATCGACAGGAGTCTGGGGTGTATGCACTCAACCCATGATTAAACAAAAGGCAAACACCCCAAAGGTTACCTTATCCTCAAGGTAACCCAAGCCAGTTCCACCAACCCATAACATATTATTCAAGTGGAACTCCACCACAACTGATTGAGTAGTATCAACAATGACAGTACCCATAATCATGGGGAATGCCACTACCACGACAACAGTATCCTTACCGGCAACCTTACCTGTATGGATATTACATGCAACAACCAGTCTCTCCATGTGACTCTACTACTCACATCACTCTTCAACCTCACTACCAAGCCTATGAGTATTATAGGACTCCTCCTAGGGGTGATGTTCCACAAACATACCATCCTTCTCATTCGGTTGCACCTCTTCCACCCTTAACTCCATTACCACCTTCTCCAGCTATGTAGGATGAAATCCCTACCCAGCCATAGCAACGTAACATCAAAAGGGCTATTAACCCTCAACCTACTATTGGTTTTGACAACCGCATGAAGAAAAGACCTTTCTTTAGTACCAATAGTCCAACTAAGTCCTTCCAACCACAAGCAGTTGATTCTTCAGCCGCCTCACTATCACTTGAAGCTTCGGAGCTCCCTTCAACCCAAAAATTATGCTCAATGCATATAGTTATGTTAACTCATGTCATCACTGATTGGATAAAAGCTGGTCATCTTCCTAGGAAATTCTCTGATCCCGGAAGTCCTTTGATATATCTACAAATTGCTGGAAATGAGCCATGCAAGGCTCTTTTGGATTCAGGTTCTAGTGTCAACTTGATTTCTCAAGAAATGTACAAGGCCTAGAACCTACCTCCACTAAAAAAGAGTAACATTCATTTAGAGTTGGTCAACCAATCCATCACTATCTTGTTGGGACTAGTTGAGAACATTGTCACCATCATTTGTGGATGGTCATATCTAGCCGACTTCCTAGTAATTCAAGTGAACAACGGTAAGGGGGACTTCCCAATCATAATGGGAAGAGCATCGATAAGCATAATTGATGTGTGCCTAGGAATCCACAATCTTTCCCTGGAAATATCAAAGGAAAATACATTTGGAAATATCGAGAAGAAGAAAGTTCCATGCATCGCATATAGTGAAACAGGGTGTAATTGCATGTAGAAGTCATGGTTTGTACAACGTTTAACATTTCCTACATGTAATCAGTGTGCACAAGTGACTGATATACAAAGATGCTTGTATGTAGCAGCCACAAGACAAGAAGGAACCCAGTGGCTGATAACTTATCAAGAGAGTAGTTCAACTATATGCATGGAACCAACTGAGGGTTTAACTTGCGCTTACATCGATAACATAGACACATTAGAGCAAGTCCATTACCAACTTCCACGTCTTGACCTTGAAAATATCAACTAAGGGAAGTTGGAAATCCATGATAAGTTTAAGCAAGAGCCCCTTGATTTAAAACCATTACCCACTAGTATGGAATACATGTTTCTCAAGAATGGAAAACTGGTAATTATCAATGCAAAGCTTGCTCCTCAATAGAAAGAAAGACTACTGAAGGTGATAAACAAATGGTTGAAAGCCTTCACTTGGTTATATCCCAAATTAACTAGAATAGATCCTAGGATATACCATCATAGAATTTACACCAACCCCTCCATGAAGCCTTGAAGACAACTACAGAGGCAATTAAACCCAAAGCTTAATCAAGTGGTTAAGGAAGAAATCGAACAACTTCTAAAAGCTAGGTTCATATACCCCATTGCTGATAGTGAATGGATTAGTCCCTTAGTTATTGTGCCAAAAATGGGAGGTAAATGGAGGGTGTGCATAGATTTTAGGCTATTAAATATGGCAACATTCAAAGACCACTTTTTGTTGCCATTTATAGACCAAGTCTTAGACACCATTGCAGGGCATCGCTACTATAGTTTTCTGGATGGCTACAATCAATACAACCAAATACAAGTAGCCCCAAAAAACAAGTCAAGACTATGTTCACTAGTCCTTGGGGAACATTTTCATACAAACATATGTCATTTGGCTTATGAAATGCCCCTACAATGTTTCAACGATTAGTTCTAAGCATATTCCAGCAACAGATAGGAAATGGTGTGGAGGTCTTCATGGACGACTTTTCCACCTACAGAGACAACTTTGATCAAGCCTTGGACCGGTTAGAGAAAGTATTAAAATGATGTGTAGAAACCAATTTAAGGCTCAACTGGTAGAAAAGCCATTTAATGGTCTAAGAAGGCGTAGTATTAGGGCATAAGATCCCACAAACAGGGATAGCGTTAGACCCTGAAAAGATCAAAGTTATCCAAGGAATTACCCATCAACCAGAAACTGTAAAAGATATCTGGTCATTCCTTGGACACAATGGCTACTACAGAAGGTTTATTGAGAACTTTTCTAAGGTTGCAAAATCATTGGTTTAACTAACAAAAAAGGATGTACCTTTTGAATGGACTAGGGAATGCGAACTAACTTTTCAAACTTTAAAACAAAAGCTGGTAGAAACACCTATCCTATAAGCTCCTAACTAGTCTAGGCCATTTCACATAATGATTGATGTGTCCAACTATGCTTTAGGAATTGTACTTACACAGTTAGATGATCAAAAAAAATCCTTATTACATTCACTATGCAAGTAGAAGTATTGTTGGTGCACAACTTTACTACACTACAATAGAGAAAGAATTAATGGTTGTAGTGTTTGCACTAGAAAAATTTAGGCAATATGTCTTGGGCTATAAGGTATTCATACACATGGATCATAGTGCAATAAGGTTCCTAATGAATAAACCAATGGTGATCCCTTACATCATATGATTACTTGTAATCTTACAAGAGTTCGATCTTATGATGATCAATCGTAAAGGCATCGAGAACGTAGTTGCTGATCATTTATCTTGGTTGCGATAGTAAAAAAAAGAGGATGAGTATCCAATTTTTGATTATTTCCTAGATGAACTCCTCTTTGCAGGTGTAGTGAATAATCAATTAACCATGGAGATAAACTAGTATAGTAGCATTCTCACCTATCTTGTTACACAACAAACACCACAAGCGTTTAACGCTAAAAAGAAACAACAATTTCTCCATTGAACCAAGTATTTTATGGAAATCAATGGGCAACTTTACAAAGTATGTCTTGATGGCTTGGTCTGATGGTGTGTTCCCGATGTAGATCAACTGTGAGTTCTCTAAAATTCTCATGAGGGTCCTTGTGGGGGTAAATGCGTTGCGAGATGAACAACCATTAAGATCTTGCATGTAGGATATTATTGGCCTATATTGTTTCAGGACTCCCATCATTTCGTCCAATATTGTAAGTGTTGTCAACATGATGGGGAGATGACTACTAAAATAGAGGATTTGCAATAATGGATTCAACCTTTAGAACCCTTCAACATTTGGGGAATTGATTTTATGGGGCCAATTACACCAATGTCCAATGAAAAAGCTTATATTATTGTTGTCATTGATTACCTTACAAAATGGGTAGAAGTAGCTGCTGTTAAGGATTGTACATCATCTATAGTTGCACAACTTATTTAACAAAAAATCATAAATAGGTTTGGTATGCCTCATGCACTTATTTTAGACAATGATACACACTTCACAGGTGCAACTTTTTGAAAATTAATGCAACACTTAAGGGTTGAGCACAAACTAACTACACCATATCACCCCCAAGTGAACGGTCAAGCTGAAGCTACCAAGAAGGAGATTACAAAGATATTGACAAGAACCATTAGCAAGTTTAGGTGACACTGGAGCACTAAACTGAACAATGCTCTTTGGGTATACCACTCCACATGGAAACTTCCTATAGGCTACTCTCTCTATGAGTTAGTGTACAGTAAATTACTAATGCTTCCTATTCAAACTAAGCTCTGTACACTATCCATGGCATGTGACCTCAACCTTGACCTTGATCTAGCACAAAAACAACAGTTAATGATCCTTAACCTACTAGATGAGAATTGATTGGCCACCCTGTCATCTAACAAATTGCACAAGGCCTTCAATAAACATCATGACTTAAGAATTAGGAAAGTTAAATATCAACCAAGAGATAAGGTTATCTACTGGGATCCCACACATGTGCCACAATGTACCAGATTTCAAACGTTGTGGGAAGGACCTTATGTCATCCATGTAACTTTTTCCTCAGGGGCCATGATGATATACAAACCTGAGAGCCTAGATAGAAAACTGTTAGTCAATGTCCAACAAATCAAACCTTTCCATGAGCTTAGATTATCTAGTGCTCATACTACCTCTGCTGGTGGATAACCTTGCTTGCTATTTCGGATCTCCTCCTTCCAACTCAGTCATGGGAAAGATGACCACCAATACTAACCATTCTAAGCTCTTAGCTCTTTTGTATTTTTTGTTTTGCACATTTGTTTTCAATTTTATTTATTTTTTGTTTTACACCATCTTTTACACTTTTTCCTATTTCTTTGTTTGATTTACTTTCATTCATCATAAAATAAGTGCTCATGATGGTGGATTGTATCATAATAATGTTGATTGCTAATGTTTGGTTTTTACCTCTGAATTATGATGTTGATATTAAGATATGGTTCTTTTGATAAAATAGGCAATGAGTCCACATCATCCATTCACCCATTCAACTCTATGGTCTCCCTTGTTTTTGGAACTATACTGTCCCTTTTTCTAAATAAACTTATTAATGAATTGGTGGCTTGGTATTCTTCAAACAGAAGTAGGACTTACTAGATGAAAAGGGTATGACTTCAAGGGAATTCAATGCATGTGTGCTGGCTATCCTTTTGGGTGCTTGGATGCTTTTCATGGGTTTTTTGCCATTCTACCATTGATCAAACATTAGGAAGTTGAGTGAATAAAAATAAGTCTTTGCATTGTGTGGTTCTCATGCAAAAAAAAAGTGGGAATTCAAATCACACCCCTTAGACATAATAAAGAAATATGGGCTACAAGCACTAGTTATGGCATTAGAAATACAAGTTACCCATGCCTGAAGGTTCCCTCTAACTAAGGCCCTTTCTTGCTTCCTACTTCTCCATCTCGCTCTCCTTGGAATGGTGGTGACTCTTTGGGGAAGCATTCTTGTTGCTTCAAGAGGATGGATTGGCCAAGTGTATTGATGCAAGGTCACTGTGTGTGGTTGGTTTGAGTCCGGATTTGGAATGAGTTCTCCTTAGTCACATTAACCATGACATACACAAGAGACTTTACAAAACCTTGCTCTTAGGATTTCATTCCATTTCTACTCTCCATATTTCTTTCCATTTTCCACCTCATTGCCAATTTTATGATTAGTCCATATCTTGGTTGATGCATTATTTTTTCTTGATAAATTCTTGTGGGTAATATTTTTAACTCTTGCTTCCAAATGACATTCCTAGAGCCTACAAACTTTTTTGTTTGTGGATTTGTCAAGGCATAAAGGGCATGAGCCTACTTTGGGGAGGACCCACTAGCATTCCTTTTTGGTGCAATTGTTAAGTTCTTTTCCTTAAACATTCTCTACAATCAACCATTTCTTGTTTCATCCCCATCTTTGACACCCACTTTATTGGCATTGTCGTTGTTATTTTTCCCATCTTTCTTGTTCCTTATATTTTTCCATCTTATTGTTATCGAAGGTTTGCTCTTAGTCATGGGAGCCCTGGCACAAATTTTTCAATTTCTCCATTCTACTACTTGCCTAACCCCTACACCTTGGGTAGTTATCAGTAATAAACCTCTAACCCAATTTCTGCCATAACCACAACCCAACCAATGTGCTTTATATCGAGGTAAGGTATCAATTGCATTGTGGCTTACTTATTCTTGCTCATTCGTAATTGTGTTGTATGTGTAGATCTCGATTATATGAACTATAAACGGGAATAGGAGGAAGCACTCGGATGGAATGGAGCTAGAATGCTTACACCAGAAACAAGTCTAGTCACATGGTTATGGATAAACAACGGAGGGTGTAATCTTGGCATTGGTAGCAACACACCTCATTTTCTTTTCTCCTTCTTTCTCTTCAAACTATCAAGTGAAGGTTTGGATATCATCCATGTATAGTGTTCACCACGAAGGGCATGAACACCAATGTTGTAATCTGTGTATCGATCTGTTCACTTGGCACTTTAAGTTTGTTATTCCCTATCACTATTAGTTCTCATTCAGTTAATAATCCCATACCTTTCCAATATTCTGTAAGGAACTCGAGGATAATTTTTTATTCAATCATGGGGGTATGATAAGCCATGATATCGTGGCTTTCCATGCAATATCACATATGCGATATCACAACTTGCCTCATTGTCTATAAATAAGAGGCAGGCACACTTGGTTTGCATAGTTAGTCTTACTCCCTTACCCAAACTCTTGCCTTTTCTCCCTCTTAGAGTTAAAATTATTTTTGCATGCCCATAGTAGGAGTTATAAAGTGAATGGATCTTTATTTGAACATTGTGTACCTGAGCACACTTTATGTACAGCAATAAAGACGAACTTTGTGATAAACCTTACAACATTCAGAATAGATTAATTAATGTTAATTATTGTTACTTAATACTTTCCTTAGTTAATTAATGATTCGCTCTCACACTACAACTCTCCTAAGTAAGCACACATAGTATGATCACTTCGAGCATGCGTGTAACACTTGGTAACCTAGTAATGATTAGTGTTTGGTAATCCCAATAGTGTTGCACTGGTTCAAGATGTGTACGACAAGTGAGAACATATACAGGTGTTCGGATTAGTTAGAGCCTAGTTAATAAGTAGTCAAATTAAATTAGTTACTTAGTTATCTCTCTTTTCCCTTATTAGCAGTAGGACATAAAAACACAAAAAAGTATAAAAATCATATGCCTCAAGTTTACTTAACCATACAATCGTGACATACAAGTAAGCTTGGGAAGACAACGATTAATCAACCCATTCTTGTTCCACAAAGGCACATAAGCACTTAGCCCTTGGAATTCGACCAGATTGTGTGTGGACACTCATATTCGTATGGTTGAGCATAGGGATACCTCACCGCTCATCACCTTGGGAGAGAGAGAAATGTAATAATGGTAGTGAAACTTTCCAAGAACAAATATAGCAAATCAACCCTGATTCTAATTCCAATACCAAATCCAATGTGATGGAAGTGCAATGCTTAAAAAATCAAAATGTTAATGTGAGATTCAAGAACCAAGGTATGTATCTAACCCTCCAATGTAAGAAAATGGATTGAATCAAATGAGATTTGAGCTATCCCTTTTGTAGAAGTTGCTTCCAAAACTTTTCCTACCCTTTGACTCTACTTTGAGGAAATATAATGACTAAGAACATCTTTTTTAGTTCACCCAATATATATGTGGAACATCTTGGTTAAATCTTGGACATCTATAATTACCTAATATTTAGGTGGAACATTTAATTTTTGCTAGGATCTTTCAGGTGGGACATCCACCTTGAGCTAGAATCTCTATTGAAACTTTGTTAGGCCTTTGTTAAGATGTTCATACTTGAGTATGGATGTCCACCTTGCATATAGGAAATGGAAAAGATAAACTTTTGACTCCTTTGAACTTCTTGTCTTTTATCCCAAATTGCTCGAGTAGACTTGTAATAACATTTCATGACTTTGATCTTTTCCTAAACTAAACAAGTTAATCCATATCATGCACATAAACATTACAAACCATACTTCTCATTTTTTATTTTTAGCATAGAAAAAAGAGGGATTAGTCAATGTACAAGTCATTGGCTATTAATCTCATATCATAATATATGTTTATTCCTATTTTGGGTTACCTACACTGTAATCAAAGTTTCATTTTATAGTTAAATGATGTAATATAAAAGTATATAACATATAAATCATTCATGCTAGGCCTTATTCTTTTTTCTTTCTTTTCTTTTCTTTTTACTTATTAAGTAATGCTTCAATGTTGCAACATTTCCTAGGTATAGAATCATATATACATAAGCATGAAGTGTTTTTTTTAGGAAAAGTATGATCATTTATATAATGAGAGGGATGAACCCAAAATCAATGAGTGCAAGAATAGTATCATCATGGATGAACATCCAAATCAATAAAAAAGCCCTAGGCATTCCTATAGGGCATCAAAATTAAAAACCAAAAAATAGTCATGTGCAACATCATAAAGCTCATTTAAAATAGAGAGTATGCATGTTCAAAAAAACAAAAGAATACACAATTTACAAGCACCACATTGGCTCATCCTGCAAGGAGTCATGAGTGCTAAACATTATCATCGTGCATTCATGGATGTTTTTCCACAAGTAAAAGTTAGAAAATGCTTTTGAGATGCCTTTAAATGGAGAGTTTTGGTACTTTACATGAACAATGCGAGCATTTTGCTCAAGCCAAATTTCCTAGGAAACCTCCACCCATAGTGAAACCTCATCCAAGTGGCTTTCACTAATGGGCCCTTTTGTAATCATTCTCCAACACTGATCCCACATGATCCTAGTCCACATGTGTATGAATCAACCTACAGCCTTTGTAAATAAACATTCCTTGAAAAGGTGTGTTGCAATTTCAATCTCCTTGTATCAAAAGGATACATTGGAAGGCCATGATAAAACCTTGTCACTCAAGTTTTTCCTGAGTAAGCACTACATGATGAGCCAATAGCTAAGGAAAAAACCTCATCTGTGGTTGACAATGCAACCTCAAAATAAGATATCATTCCCTTATCTTGGCAAAGGATTACCTATAAACACATAAGATTCACTATTTGTTGTTTGTCAAAGAAAAATGTAAGGTATCTTCATGGGCTAAATTAGGGAGGCTATGTGTTTCAAGAATGTCAAGAATTTTGGTGAATTGGCCATACCTATTATCATCATGAAAAATTAATGAATTTCTCCACTACCTCCTACTAAACTAATCCTTTACATGTGCCCCTGGACCTTGATGTAATAGGGTGACTACTTGAGAAAAAACTTTCCCAATCATTTTGTGATGAGCTTGTCCTACCAGAAGAAATTCCATCAAAATGTCTGCTTTCCAAAATTCCCAATGCTCAAGTGACTAAATGAAAGTCCATACTCTCCTAATGGTTTTTCACATCTTTGAGGCTTTGGTTGGTCAAGCCCATAGATTAGAATAGTACATCTAAAGACAATTGACCCAAGGCTTACCCGCCTGGAACCAAACCTCCTAAGCTAGCTTAGCAACTAGAATACAAGCTTGCCTACCAAAATCCTAAAGCCCACAACACTTGCATGAACTAGGATAGTTACCTAATCCTAACCAATCAAATGAAATTGATGAGCCTTCTCCCCACTAGACTAAAGGAACTTCCTTACAATTTGATTCACTTGTAACACAAATTGGGCTGGAGGATTGAAAATTAGTGCACTATAAATGGGAATGCTTGAGAGGACAAATTTAGCTAGCCTTAGCTTACCTATGAAGGATAGAAACATTCCTCTCTAAGAGGCTAACTTCTTCTACATCTTTCCCAACACTTGCTTCTAACTATTACCTTACTTTCATCCATGGAACAATGGTTTCCCTAGATAGGTAGTTGGAAGCAAGCCAATAGTACATCCAAAAATATGCTTGATATGCTCAAATATTTTTATTAGGAACCTCACATGGAAAAGCTCTATCTTATACCAATTGACTGACAAAATCCATCTAATGCCTACATCACCTTTCTAGCCTTAGGAATAGATGCTAGGAAAAAGTCCTTGTGTCATCTACATACTGAAAAGTATGAAGATTCCAAGGAAAAAAGGATGTAAAATTTAGCTTTCTAATCCATCTACAAAGATTATCAACAAAATAGCAAATAGATATGATGATAAAGGATCAACTTTCCAAAGGCCCCATCCTAGGAAAAATTGTTGAGATATATATCCATTCAAGAAAACTTGAAATCTAACTGCAAAAGCATGAACTTAATCATCTCACAGAACCCTCTTCAAAATCACAACTCCTTGAAGGTGAAAAGTAAGGAAAAATAGTTCACCTTATCATATCCTTTTGATAAATCATGTTTGAGAAATCAAATCTCCTATTTTTGAATGTAAGCCTAATGTAATGCCTTATTTGTTGTAATGACACTATCAATAATTTTCCTCCCAGAGATGAATCTTGATTGATTTGTCTTTATGATATTGGATAGTAAGGAATTAAGGTGATTCACCAAAAGATTGGAATTTTTTTTATAAAGATATTTGCAAAGATTAATAGGCCTGCAATCGCCCATGGATTGTATCTCCTTCTTCTTAGGTAGTAAAACAATGTAGGTATTATTTAAAGCTTTGGTTAAAGTATCATTCTTAAATCCTACTTGGAAAAGACCTCAAAACCCTTTCCAATAACATCCCAATATGGTTTGACATAGTCAAAGTTCTAGTCATCTAGCCTAGACATCTTGTGATTTGGTGCCTCAATCACTACTAAATGAATCTCCTCTCTAGAGAGTCTTCCCTACAAGAACTCATTATTAATAGGGGAAATCAAACAAGGGATCATGCCTTCCAATAGTCTAGAATTGGCCCTCTTATTCCAATCATATAGGTTAAAAAAATAGATAACCACAACTTGGAGATCCTCTTAGGCATCAGGGGAGAATTTGATCAAAGATCTTATTTGATTTCTCCTATTTGCAATGATATGAAAGTAGGTGGAATTTTGATCTCCTTCATTTAGATATCTCTTCTTGGAGCATTGTTTCTAGTAGACCTCATCCTCATGAGCCAATGTTCTTACCTATTTTTCTACTACAACTAGATCTTGCATAATGGATTCACACTAACATAACAAATCTGCCTGTCCCTGGACCTATCACACCTTGTCCAAAGCTACTCATGTCACTAGGAGCCATGTTTGACTTTGTTACTGAGAGAAAAATTGTTGAAACATTGCAAGCTTCTGTGATACTTCATGAGAGCTAAGACTAACCTCCTCCATGTTCCAAATCTACATTAACTTAGTTTGATAGCATTCCTTAGAAAGACAAACATTCTAAAATTTAAAAGTTGATAAACAAGAAGTCTTATTTTTCCATTCATTAAGGATGGACATGTGATTTGAAAAAATCCATGGCAAGGCCTTATCAAGTAGATGGTTGATGAGTGGCGAGATACCCCTACACTCAACCATACGAATATGAGCATAGCACGCATGATCCGGTCAAACTTTGCAGACTAAGTGCCTACACGCCTCATGGAATACTTAGGGTTAATCATTCATTATCTTCCCAGAATTACTTGTAGTTTTCATGGTGTATGGTTAAGTAAGTCTAAGGTATATGAATTTTATATCTTTTTATGTTTTTGTCTCCCATGCTAACAAGGTGAAGGGTAGAGAGACTAATTACTAACTCTAACTAATGAACTAAGTCTAAATTAACCTAGCGTCAGCATCCGTTCCCACTTACCGTACACACCCTGAACTGATGCAACCTTGGCTACCAAACGCTAATCATTGCTAGGATCACCAAGCGTAACACACGTGCTTGAAGTGGTTGTACTAAGGCACTTAACTAGGAGAGAAGGGTTGAGAAGGAATTAACAACTAATAAAATAATATATAATATATAATAAATAACAATAAATAAAATCCTAATTAGCCTATTCCATGTACTGCAAGGTTTATCCACGAAGCTCGTCTTTATTGTCGTACACAAACTTGTGTTCAGGTACAATGTCTGCTCGAATAAAGATCCGTTCACTTGGGAATCCTACTGCGGGCACATGGAAAATATTCTATCTCTGGAGTGATCAATCTGCCAGAGTTTCCCTACTATCTAGCCTAGGATTAGGAAACAAGGGAGAGCTATCTCTTATTATTTATAGATATGGCAACACACCACGATGTCGCGTACGCGATATTGCGAGGGATGCGATATCGCGATGGTCACAATATTGCGTACATGATATCGTGGCCCATGCGATATCGCTTCCCATCATACCCCCATGACTAAATGAAAACTCGTCCTCAAGTTCCTTACAATAATATTGGGAAGGTATAGGATTATTGACTCAAATGAAACTAATGGGATGACATGTGAATGGATCATCATTACAAGACTAAACAAACTAGTGTTCATGACAACAAGGGTGAAAACCTTATTACATTGACATCAGGCCTCATTTGGCAGCTGAGAAAGAGAGAGAGAGAAAGAAGTATTGCTATTGCCAACACCTAGATTGCACTTTTCATTGTCCATCCGTAAGCGCATCATCGATGTTGCTCCTTGCATAGTTTCTTTCAGCACTGCTCCATTCCAAGTGTTTTCCTCTAGATCCGGTCCATTGTTGCATGATCGTCATCTACACACACAACACAGTCTTATATTAGCAAGGGTAAATGAATTTTCATGTAATTGATACCTTGCTCCATGTAAGTCCATTGCCTGGGTTGTGGTATGGCTGATACCGATCTAGAGATATATTAATGATGACTACCGAAGGTGTAGGGGTTAGGAGAAAATTGAAAAAAATTGGGCCCTATACCCACATGACTAATCACAAACCTCCGGTAGTGATAGAATGGAGAAAGAATAAGAACAAGAAAGAGGAAGAAAAATAGACAACTAGGACATTGATGAAAAGGATGTCAATATGGAATTGAACAAAACAAAATGGATTGCAAAAATGTTAGGGAAAAGAAATTAACTGATGCACCAAAGAGGAATGTTAGTGGATCCTCCCCAAAGTAGGCTCATGCCCTTAATGCCCTGACAATCCCACATTCAAAGAGTTTGTAGGCTCTAGGAATGTCATTTGGAACAAGATTTAAAGTCTTAACCACTAGAATTTACCTAAAAGAAAATAATGCATCTACCAAAATATACACTAATGATACAACCGATAATGAGGTGAACAATGGAGAGAAGGGTGAAGAGAAGAGAATGGAATGGAATCCCAAGAACAAGGTGGTGTATAGCCCCTTGTGTGTGACTTGGAAAATCTCATTCCAACTTTGGCCTCAAACCAACCACATCTAGTGACTTCGCATCAATGCATTTGGCCAATTCATCCTTTTGAATAACAAGAATTCCTTCATCCAAGAGCCACCACCATTCTAACAAAACAAAGGACGAGAGAATGGGAAGCGAGAAAGGCCTTAGTTAGAGGGAAAATTTTTAGTTTCATAACCAATGCTTGTAGCCCAAGGGATTATTTTGTCTAAGGGGTGTGCTTTGAATTCTCACTTTTTCTTTTCTTTTCTTTTTCTTTTTCTTTTTCTTTTTTTATTTTTTATTTTTTGTGTTTTGTGTTTTTATGCATGAGAACCACACCATGCAAAGACTTCTTATTTTTATTGTCTCAGCTACCGATAATTGGGTAACATCGGAATGGCAAGAAANATCAATATGAGAATAGTTCATACCATCATTCCGAACACTTATTATGGGACAAACTTACAGGGTGGATCACACACACACACATAATGGAAAAGTGTAAAGATGTTGTAAAAAAAAAATAAGAAAAGTTAAAAAAAAGTTGCAAAACAAAAAAGTGCAAAACCAAAATGTGTAAAAAAAAAATGTTTAAAACAAAAAAGTGTAAAACAAAAACTTGTAAAACAAAAACATGTAAAACAAAAATGTCTAGAACAAAAATGTGTAGAACAAAAATGTGTAAAACAAAAACTTGTAAAAACAAAAACGTGTAAAACAAAAATGTGTAAAACAAAAATGTGTTAAACAATTTACTAAAAAGAACTGAGGGCCTCCAATGATCAGCATAGGTGGCCATTTCCCCCATGACTGAATTGCAAGGGAGAGATCCAAAATAATGAGTGCCTATTTGAATTTTGTAAAAGTGCCCAACTTCTCCCCACTCATGTTCTCATATTAAGGGGTAGAAGTTGGTGACCCTCATATTCCAATGTGTCTATGCCTTCGTTGTTAACATGAGTTGTCTCCTCAGTTCGTTCCATGCATATTGAGTTGCTCTTTCTAGTAGCTGTCAACCACAGGGTGTCTACTACTGGTGTGGTTGCTACATACAGGCACCTTTGAATTTGTATTTCCTAGGCACACCGATTACATAGAAGAGATGCTAAACATTCTTTCATGTCATCACCCTCTATGTCACTGTATGTGATGCATGGAACTTTCTTCTTCTCGATCTTTCCATAAATTTTTATCTTAGATATCTGCAAGGAAAGATCGTGGATCCCTAGGTATGTGTCTACTGTACTCAGCCATGGCCTTCCCATTATAATTGGGAAGCCCCCGTTCTCACTGTTAACTTCAATCACCAAGAAATCGGCTGGGTATGACCACCCACATATAGTGGTAATGATGTCCTCCACCAATCTCAAGGGAATGGTGATGGACTGGTCAGCCAGCTCAAGTTGGATGTTGCTCTTCTTAAGTTGGGGCAGATTCCAGGCTTAATACATTTCTCGTGAAATTAAGTTGACTCCAGAACCTAAGTCAAGAAGAGCCTTATGTGGTTTGTTCCCAGTGACTTGTAAATAGATTAAGGGGATCCCATGGTTAGATAGTTTCCTGGGAAAGGAACCTACCTTGATCCAGTCAGTTACGTTATGCGTTAACATAACCGTATGCATATAACTTTGTTGTTGGACTGAAGGGTGCTCCAAAGTTTTATTTGGTGGAGGAGTGTACCTAGACTCAACCGCTTATTATGAGAGCTTGTCTGGGCTTCTAGTTCTGAAGAATGGTCTTCTATTTTTATAGTTGTCAAACCCAACAATGAGTTAAATGTTTACTGCTCTCATAGCGTTTTGCTGCTACGGTTGAGTAGGGAGTTCCCCTTGCATTGTTGGAGCAGGTTGTATGGGAACTACAGGTGGAAGAGGTGCAGATGGAGTTGAAAAATGGGATGAATGTGGAATGTCTCCCGAAGGAGAAGGAGTCCTCCTAAAGTACTCCCAAACTTGGTAGTGACATTGGAGAGTTGTGTGACCCATAGAGTCACTTGGAGAAAATGGCTGCTACACAAAATAACCATAAGGATCAGGTTGCCAACAAGGGTACTATTGTGTCGGTAGTGGCATCCCACATGACTGTGGGTATTTCCATTACTAATGTTATCTGATGGGTTGTGGTGGAGTTCCACTTGGATAGTACGTTAATGGTTGGTGGAATTGCCTTGGGTTACCTTGAGGATAAGGTAACCTTCAGTGTGTTTGCCGTTGGTTAAGTCTCGGATTAAGTGCATACACCCCAGACTCTTGTAGATGTGAGATAATTGGACAACATCCCTTAGGATGGTCATATTGGCAGATCTCACATCCACCGTCGTCTTCTGTGTCTGAATCCACAACTTCATTGGAGATAGTAATTTTTTCCTTACCCTTGTTATGTGAAGGGCCTACATCTCATCTCTTTTTCTTACCTTTGTCACTACTTCATTCCTCCTTAGACTCTTCTGCAATTTTCAAGACACTTTCAAGTCTAGAGTTCAAGGAATCCCACAATTGGTCTACCTTAGTCGATACTTCTGTTGTTAGTTTTTAAATCGGTAAGGTTTTTCTGTCCATCAACTCTTCAAGTGGTGACTCATCCTCCTCATCACAAAATTTCACTCCCTTCTTTCGAAGAGAGGGATCACGGTTGTATTCTTCCACACTATCCCTTTTTCATAGCTCACCTTCTTCTTTTGCTACTTGCTCTAATAAGAGATGTACTTCATGGGCTCTAAATTTTGATAGTCTCCCTTGGGTATAAGTCTCAAGGGTTCTCCTAGTCTCATGCCTTAGCCCATCCACGATGTGGTGAATTTGATCCCATTGAGCGTATTCATGGCCCACGCAACGATGTAACAATGCATAGTAGTGGCCCATGACAGCATCCAAGGGTTCATGATTACCTTGCTTCCTTCCTTGGATCTACTTACACAAATTAGAGACTCTGGAGTATGTCTGATACTTATTGTTGAAGATTTCTAACATCGTACTCCACCTCCTGATGGTTTCTGGCTCTAAGGACCGGTATTAACTCTCTGCTTCCTTAATGAGTGTCCTACGAAATAACTTAAGTTTCTGCCACTCGTTTTCTATGTTCTACAAGGCACAGGCATTGTGGAATTCCTATAAATGATGTTGCAAATCAATGTTGTAGCCCCCTTCAAAGCATGGGATATTATTCATGTCTAAACGCTTGATCCAACTGTCCTTTTGATGCCTTGTTGGAATCCTAACTACCTTCGTGATATCGAGCATACTTTGGATTGCAAGTAGGGGCTTATCATGATCATATCTTTCATGATGCCTGTGATGTCTTCGTTGTTCCCTACTTTCCCTTCATTCATGCCCTTGTCTTCTCTCTTGACTTTCTCGTCGAGGTCTCTCATTCTGTCTACCTCTATCCTCACCGTTATGTTCATGATGGCTACACCCAGATGTGGAAGGAGAGGATGAGTAATGAGATGAAGGAGAATAAGAAGAAGAACCATCGCCATGACGATGTTTCCTACCTTCTCTTTGGCTACTACAGCCCCGATCGTGATGATGATCTAAGTGCCTGTCCTTATCATGAGTTGTTGTTCCCTCTATGAACAGTTGGCATTCACGGGGATCATAACCAGTGTTATGTAGTATTGAGCATAGGTTCTGCTACCTTACCTCCTCACCATCATTAGGAGGGAGAACATCATTTGTTAGAGAACCCGTTATAATGGGTTCATCATCTCCTATTTCGCTAAGGACGTGCGGACCTTTGCCCTTCAACAGTGTATGTTGGCTCTCCTGCCTTGAGTCCCTCATATGTTGTGCTTCTGTGGGATGATAATCCCTCATGTCAAAGTCTTCCACAACATATTCAGCATAAAGCTATGTCATGCCAATCTGTGCCAAGGCACGAAGACACATGTTTAGAACTGATCGATTTGGGGGTAACACGATGTTACCCTGCAAATCTCTCCACCGCAGCTGTTCGTCTTGATGGAGGATAAAGGTAAAGCTTGGAATATACTCATCAGGATGAGTATAGACTATTCGGTATTGTTGAGGACTTGGCAGATTTTGGTTATGTATTTTTGATTGCTGACTATTTTTTGTATTATCCCTAGGTGGTGTATTGCTTTTGTTAGAAGAAGACATTGTTTCTTATCAATGTGCTAATTTACCGTTATATAATTTTTCTTATCTAATTAACTTGAAGGTTCTTTTAGGCTCCCAATGATGTGAGTGATATCCTATGTTCTATTTAGCGCACAAACACTTAGTCCCCGGCAACGGTGCCAATGATGAGTGGTGAGATACCCCTACACTCAACCATACGAATACGAGCGTAGCATGCATGATCTGGTCAAAATATGCAGACTAAGTGCCTACATGCCTCATGGAATACTTAGGGTTAATCATTCGTTGTCTTCCTAGACTTACTTGTAGTTGTCACAGTGTATGGTTAAGTAAGTCTAAGGTATATGATTTTTATATNGTCGTACTGAGGCACTTAACTAGGAGAGAAGGGTTGAGAAGGAATTAACAACTAATAAAACAATAAATAATAGATAATAAATAACAATAAATAAAATCCTAATTAGCCTATTCCATGTATTGCAAGGTTTATCCATGAATCTCATCTTTATTTTCGTACACAAACTTGTGTTCAAGTACAATGTCTACTCAAATAAAGATCCGTTCACTTGGGACTCCTACTGTGGGCACATGGAAAATATTCTATCTCTGGAGTGATCAATCTGCTAGAGTTTCCCTATTGTCTAGCCTAGGATTAGGAAAGCCGCCTCTTATTTTTAGATATGGCGGCGCACCACGATATCGCATACACGATATCGCAGGGGAAGACGCGATATCGCGAGGGATGCGATATCGCATCCCATCAATGGTGAGCAATCCAACATGACCTAGGGAGGAAAAACTAGTTAAGATAAGAGATTGGCCACTTATTCTTAGGCGTTGGTCATTTTGAGGTGAAACAACAAAGGGGGAACCTTGAGCTTCACCAAATCCCCAATATGCTCTAGGTTGTCAAAGAAAAGACTCTCCACATTTTGAGCTAATGAATTGGATCTTTCCTCTCGCTGTCTTTTAAAATTTCAATCTTTGCAATAATCCAATCCTTCTCAGCTCCAAGCTCCAATGAGGGCATCAATGGCCGAGGGTAGGATTAGATCCCATGGAAATCATAATGTGAAATAATAAATGGTGGAAAATACAAATAGCAAGCTTTGATGTATAATAGGCTATGAGTAACAGATAGCAGAAATTGTAAATAGCATAATATAATGAATAAAAAATAGAAAAATAAAACTCAAATTGCAAAGAAAAAAATTGGAAATAGTAGAACATAATGAATAAAAAAATAGAAAAACAAAATTCAAAGAACAAAAGAGGGAAAAATACTTGAAATAATATGCTATGATGAATAGAGAGTAGAGTTAGATCTAGTGGAGAGTAGGCTATGATGAGCAAAGAGTAGGATCAAATCTTGTAGACTAGATCTAACAAATATCAGGCAGAGAAAAATAAAATTCAAAGAGCAAAAGAGGAAAAAATAGCTGAAATAGTAGGCTATGATGAGCAAAGAGTAGGGTCAAATCCCATGGGGTATATTTGGTGATGAGAAGAGAGTAGGGTCAGATCTAACATAAAATTCAGTTATGATGTGGACCAAAATTTGGTGGAGAGTACACTATGATGAAATCTACTGGAGAGTAGACTTTAATGAGTAGAGACTAGGGTCAAATCCCATGAAGCATATTTAGCAAAGAGCAAGGTCAAATTAGGTAGAGCATAGATCTAGTAGAGAAAAAAAAATTTAAAGAGTAAAAGAGGGGAAAATATCTAAAATAGTAAACTGTGATGAGCATAGAGTAGGGTCAAATTCTACAAAATAGATTTGGTAAAAAGTAAATTTAGTAGAGAAAAAGTTCAAATTGGGTGAAGTAGATTTGTTAGAGAGTTTTTGGTAAAAGGATGCAAAGTAGGTTGTGATGAGTAGAGAGCAAGGTTGGCTATGATGGAGTTTTCTTAGAAAGGATTCAAAGTAGGCCAGGATGAGTAGGAAGTAGGGTTAGATTGGGCATGAAGAGTTATTGCAAAGAGGTAAGGGGCTATGGAGGTTACAAAAAGAGGTAGTGTTTAGATGGGGATGGTATTGTATAGATTGGGCTGTTGTGGAAATTACAGGGTTAGAAAAAAGTGATGTTTAGGTTTGGGGGATAGGGGGTGCTAACAAAAATGTAGTGTCTCAATTTTTTTTTTAGTAATCATGCAAGTGGATTTTAGATTTTGATGTCCAATTTAAAAAATATTCCAAATTTTCATGTTTTGTTGAATTATTTGATATCTTGTTGCTTTTTCAGAGAGTTGAATAAAAAATTGTTAGTCTTGCTACTCCAATTAAGCATATGACATTTATTTCCACATCATTGGGTTCTTACAGATGTTTTTTTTAAACAATATTCTTAATTGTGAAAAGTAATTGATATTAGAAGTAGGAAAAAATGCTAATATTTAGCCAATTACATATTATAATATTCCTAAATTTTGCAACTTTTGTCATAATGACATTTATTTAATGCTTGTCATTTTCTACTCAAGAAAAAAGATTATGAGGAAAAGAAAAATCATGTTGAAGTTGATTTAAGGATCACCATTGTTCTTTTATCGTTGCATCCTTTTTGTTAACAACTTAGAGAATCAAGGAAAAAGTGTGTAGAATGCAACAGAAATGATTTAGAATGGAAGCACTTTTTATGAGCTATTTTAGGATGTTCTTTTGTAATGGAAAAGTGGGGCTCGTCTACCAAAACTGTCAAACTTAGTGATGCACATTATATAGGTCAATACCTTCTAGATTCTCCTCTATAACATAAATTTAACATTACAGCTTTAAAAAACCTATATGCATTTTTCATGCTAATGATCTATTTAAAGTCATAGTTTGCAGTTAATTTTATAAGAGATTATGGTTTGCATTTAGTGATTATTTCAAAGTTAATTGGAATTTGTTTAAAAACATTTTTATTGCTGAGATATAAGATTTAACTAGTTAAATGTCTTATAAATGTCTATAGAGTTTTGGATCTATGTCGAAAAGTCATTCACTTGGATTGATTCACCTTCAAAATTTCCTACAAAATATGTGCAGTTTCTTGTGAGTTATCTAAGAACATTCTGATTTTAATCTATTGTTATTTTAAGCTTTGATTATTGTGTTTAATGTTTTATGCACATTTTCTATCTTATGTTTAACCATAGTATCTTATGTCTTTTTGGGATCTAATTCTAACTTTTTAGTTTTCAGTCTTTCATTGCTTTAGTTCATACAAATTATGTAGATTGTGCTAGATGGCTTGGGGACTTCATCCTTTCAAAGGTGAGTATCATAATCCTACATGAGATGTTCAATATTTTAGTTCTACTAAATAGCAATGAACTTACCAAATTCCTAAAGCTATGTGTGACATTGCAAATTTTAACATATTACCCATTAATATACATGGCCACTAGCATGGTTGTTTTTTGAGTATGTTGGAGTGGTACCTAAAGATTTTTTAGCTAGTTTGTGCACATGTATCTTGGAAAATTTTCTTTCTTGGAACAATCTTGCTGACCGTTATGAATTTACTTAGCTGCAACTTCCATTGATTTTTTTTCTAGTGGAAAACTTTTACTGCACTGTATCAATGATTTCAAATTTATGCTGATTGAATGATTGTTAATCGTAATTGCATATTTTTGCATTCTACTAAGTAAATGAATACATATTCGGAAATTTTCTGGGTTGCAAGGGTTATTTTGAAGCAGTTGATAGGGGTATGGGCTCTACCCTAGTAGTGTTGTAGTTAAATCACTAGCTACTACCATTAAGGTTGAACACATGGATGTTACTAGCAATAGTTTATATGGTGTATTGCTTATGCAATGGTGTTTGATGAATGTGTGTAGACAAGGCTCATAATATATCATTTAATATATTCCATCAATCAGTTAAATTACCAAAATCTCATTTAGCTGGATGGCTTTATAATGTTACGTAGCTTTTGCTAATGTGTGGATGAGCATGTGAGTTTAAGCACAAAGAGCAAGCTAAGTTGCAAGAATACATAAAATGTAAAATAGAATGGATGCTTTATTGAAGCTTTAATTGAAGAATTTTATCATGTTCATTTAGAAACCATAGAGATATATTGTTTCAGCCATTTCTTTTGCAAAATTTCTTTGTATCTCAGTATAATCTACTGAAATTGAACTCATGATTGCAGGATGCAAAAGTCTTTCTAACAAGTTTTGTTATTCCTTGGAATAGCCCATGAGGATTGAGGTGCAGTTATGGCATCATAGATAACACTACTCAAAGAAATGACATAAAGACATGAATACTTGTGCTTTTAAATATGATTTTCTCAATGGTTGAGGCTTTTGTAAATAAAAATTAATCCAATAATATCTAGAAATAAATAATGCATCTTGAAACACACTAGCTCACTCTCAAACAAAGGTACCAGAAATATTTAAGATATAAATGTTAATATTTAAAGATTTAACAAAAGATAATAAATGTTTTAAAAGATATTTGTTGATAAAAGAGTTACTATGGTTGTCTTAGATCATTTATTTTTTAGCAATCTCTTATCAAAGATTCTTCCCTTAAATTTGTAGACTGTGGACAATGAAGTAGTTTTATGGGAGCCTTACATGAACGAGCAGGGTACAAGTGATGTAAGTACTTTGGAATCCAGAATTACATTAGGTTCATGACTTACTGTTGTTATTACTACAGTTTCGTTTGTAATTCTTTACATTTTTTATTTTCGCAAGGGACTTATTAAAAGACTCTAACATTTCAAATAATTAAAAAAATAGTTTCAACAACTTATTTTGTTAATATTTTAAAACATTAGAATAGATAACAATGTCAAAATTATTAGCCAGTAAACTTTTCTAGAAGTTTCTATGCAGTAGGACATCTATAGGTTCAATGAACCATGGGTAACTTAAAAGCAACCACATATTTAAATTGAAATGAAGTGTAATGGAATTGATTACTTGAGTATTTGCTATGGCCTGTGGGGACTTAGAACTTTCAAATTCTCACTTTTTACTATGACTTTCTGTGTGTGATTGGTTTTGTTTTTATTGCACTAATTTATTGTGCTAATTTTTATTTTCAATTGCAGAAATTGTTATTGTTAATGGGCCCTAACAATGGTATTGGAACCTATCTGAATCAACGTCAATGATGAGATGGTATAGGCATTGTTGCAAAGTAGAAGTATAGCAGGATCAAATTTGACAATCAATTTGTCAAATTTGAACTACTTTAGGATGCATGTATACAAAGGATAGCTTTGTTGGTAGTCTCCAAGGGTTTGTTGCAAATAAGGGTTTTACACCAATAAATAAGAAGCTCATGTATGATAGCGAGGTAAGATATGATTGTGAAAGATATGTATGGCACAAGGTCTTTGGGTCAAATGAGTTGAAATGAAGTTGGAAAGCATTGTAGCTCTTGTTCATGAAGACCGACCAGATTTTTCTTCAAGGGGTAGAAATATTAAAATGAAGCCCAATCTTTGTACTTGAAAAAAAAAAAGAAAAAAGCAAAAAGGTTAGGGAGAGTGAACAGGGAAGGTCTTCTTCCATGTAATAGTTAAACTTTATTTTTGTGACATTAACTTTATGATGTAAAAGGGAATATAGAAGGTTCTACATAAATCTAGAAATGTATTTTTGGAAAGTTGTACAGGTTTTTAGAAACCCTTATGAGGGTTTATCTAAGAAGATTGGCTATATGTGTTTAGTATGCTTGTTGGATCTTGGACGTTTATTGTATTTGGATATTGGTTTGTCCTAGTTTTCTTTAATATAAGAGCTTTGCACTATCTTCCTATTTTTTTTCTGATTGGAGTTTTCCACATAAATCTTGGTGTGTTGTTTCTGGGATTTTGTTCTTTTTGTTATCTTTGTGCAATTTTATTTTTGCAATATTTTATAAGATAAGATTAGCAAGGCTTCATTTTAGATAAAAGTATAATCTTTCTTCTTATGCATCATCATCTTAGCCTTGTCCCAATGATTAATGATCTTACGGTTCACATATCCTTTTGTCACAAACATCTATCCTAATGGATTCTATATTAGGTTTAGTAGGCATCCAACCAGGATTGGGTTGCTTGTATTAAGGACTAGGTGACTAGGAGATGTTTTACCAGTTGTCCAAGGGGGACCAATAGATCCTTCTATCAAAAACATAGTCTAACGTGTTCCATAGAAAACCATGGATCTATTGTAGGATCTATGGAATAGGTCAGACAATATGCTACTTGGACTAAG
Organism: Gnetum montanum; assembly: GCA_015680685.1. Classification (NCBI taxonomy): domain Eukaryota; kingdom Viridiplantae; phylum Streptophyta; class Gnetopsida; order Gnetales; family Gnetaceae; genus Gnetum; species Gnetum montanum. The sequence goes on from MNCI01001480.1 coordinate 196,958, forward strand.
GACTACATGATGGTCTAGTGATTCCTTAGGGAAGATAACGTTCCATAGAAGTGGTGAGGTGCATGTAGTTGCATGGTTCTCAAGGTGCAATTAGCTAAGCTTGCTTAGCAATTGATGAGGTTTCTAACCCTTGAGGCTAAGGTTTCATACTTAAGAGGGTTTCACTTTTGTTTGATGTGTGTTCTTAAGCCTGTTGAGCATTTGGACACTGTTAATCTACATTGATGACTTGTGAGAGTTTTCATGAGACCACTTAGGGTGTGCATGCTCAGGTTTATAAGATTGCACATTGTGACATGCATCTTGTTGAATTCTCATGCATCATTACTCCATCTATGCCAGGCCCTATTTGGCTTTACCTTACCTTACGAGATTTCTAATTGTGAACATTGGTGGCCAAGTGGTGTTGACATCATCTTCTTTCTATTTTTCAACTATAGTTAGGACTTATGTTACAATGTTTTAGAGTTCCATGGAGGAGGAAGGTAAGGTGTCCTTGCCATTGGTAATAGTATGTGGATGATTTGTGTGATTCAATTGGCTTAGAGGAAGAAGTATTATATACATTGACCACTTAGCAGAGACTGTTGGTTGGAAGAACTATCCTTTTTTCATTGCTCAAAATGTTTGGTGAGTCTATTGGTACAAGTCCTATTTTGTTTCCCTTGCATTTCAGCTTTTTCCATCTATGTTGGTGTTGGAATAGTCTTGATGGTTTCCATCATTATTGAAAAACTTACTATACTAGTGTGTTGGTTGTGTCGAACGTCCCACTAGTTATAAGCCCAAATGATCTATTTGATGCTTAAGGGAGAATTTAATCCTCTCAAGAATCTAGGGAGAATTTGATCAATGATCTCTTTTGATTCTCATGTTTGTGATTATATGGAAGTAACTAGGATTTTGATCCTCTTCCTTAAGACACCTTTCCTTGGAGTGCTATTTCCAGTAGAACTCCTCATGAACTAAGGTTCTCATCTATTTCTTAGCCACCACTAGGTCTTGCATACTAGAATCTTACTCTAGTAACAAATCACCTTGTCCAAAGAATCTTGCATCATTGGGAGCAATGTTTGCCTTTGTTGCTAAGAGAAATATTGTTGAAACACTGCAAGCTTCTCCAAAACTCCACAGAACTCAAAACTAGCCATCTGCATGCCTCAAATCCACTTTAGCTTGGTCTGAAAACATTTCTTGGACAACTAGACATTCTCAAATTTAAAAGTTGACTAATGGAAAGTCTCTAGAGCCCTACTTTTGAATTCTTGTCGTTGGGAGCTTAGAATAGGACCATAGACATTCAAATTTTTCAACCATACCCCCATAATGCCAATCATGTTAGGAAGAAAAACCCTGCTTGACAATTCAAATTGTTTTGCCAAAGATAGACTAGCCCTCCACTAAATCTTTGAGCTAGAACCTCGAACTTTTTCCAACTAGGCTAACAATCCCACAAGAAAACTACCAGCTTTGTCTCCTGAAGCAGAGCAACATCCACGGTATTTGTGTGCAACATATTTTTAAAAAACTAGGTTTTCTTCGACCCCTAGAGGCCAACACAATTTAAAGACAAGATAATTATGATATTAAATTTATTTTAGCAATGGTGGCCACTAACATACCTTGTTCCATTGATGAATCCATTACTAACACTAGAGTTTCCTCCTCTTTATTGCTAAGGATGACCCTAAACAAATTATCTAGCATTCCTTGCCATCCATCAACAATATCATGACTAGTTTCTTTTCTTCGATCTTCCATACTTGACACCCCTCCTCAACTTTCACTTGTGGACCACCCAAAAGCAACGGTGTTTGGCCATTACTCTTGAAGTGTGTTTGAAAGGTGCATGAACTATGGTGCTATTGTTTTTGCTAACCTTGTAGTGTCTCTCTATCACTTTGTTTTGAATCTATTCGGGTTTTTTGTTGCTTCCCTCTTGCAACATCCCAATTTTTTTTTCTGGGAGATCAATTGCCAATCGTATGAGTCATCAACTTGGGCTTTTTTCTTGGTTGCCCCTCTTGCACTTAGATAGGAGGCTGCATGCTTCACCTTCGGCCTTGATGTGTTTTCCATCCCTCCTTGGATGGGAACTGTGGCTTGTAAAGGGTGGTCTAGCCCTTAGTTTCTACCATTACCAACATACTTATCCATGATGGCTCTTTTGGTAGCCTTGGCATCCATGCCAATTTTTGGCCTAGGTGGAGCCCCTTCCTTCTCCTTATCTTGTGTTGGTTTTCTAGCTTGTGCTTCGTAGGCATTGGGTTGAGATATGCCTCCACTAAGTGCACATTGTGAAAATATTTGGGAAATTATTATAAAAAATCAACTTGAAAAAGCATCCATTATGCTTTTTTAGGACAATTTGTGGAAGGACCTTTGTGTCATCCTACATACCGACACAAATTTATGCTATTGCACTAGAGATCCTAGAAGAGTTGCATAAATTAGTCATCAGAAGATCCCTAAAGATCTCAATGATTCTTCACAAAACCTCCTTTGACCAAAATTCAATTGGGAGTCTAGGGAGGTGCATCCACATAGCTAATCACTTCTTGATTTGGATCTTATCATTAATCTCCATTTGCAACGGTAGGTTCTTGGGAACTAATTTTTACACCTATATGATGAGCCGGGCAACCCTCTAGGACATCGCCGACTCCATTGTCTTTGAATCTTTCTCTTTTGCAAAAGTTAGTAGCATTGCATTCTCCCACAAAAGACTGACATGTACTATGACCCTCAGCCAAGCTCTAGCAACCCATGTGTACAGCTCCTTGAGGATTGGGACCCTACCATTAAAAGTGTTGACCAGCATCTATTGGAAATGTTGTTGTTGTGCCTCCAATGTCCTTTTTGAGATAAAAACCTTGGGGCTATTTAGACTCTCAAAGCTAGAAAAATCCTCTTCCCCACAACCCTCCTCCTAGTTTTACTTAAATTTGGATTTTCCTTGAAGTGCATCCGCAAATGAAATACAATTCAAAAGTGAACCATTGTCACCAAGTGCCTTATACGCTGTCTAAGTGCTTTGTAACCCTAGATGGCCTATTATCTTAATTTTTCCCATGCCCATTTGTTGCTTTGCCAAAACCCTTTCACTTTCTTGAACTACCTCCTCCCAAATATCCCATAATCTCAATAGAGTCTAGATGTGCTATGTTAATTCATGCTTTCGCCATTGTTTGTTACTCATGATCAATGTTGGAATAAATAGCAATGTCAACAATAACAACCACTAGACCTTTCTAGAAGATTCTGGATGATTAGAGAATATGTCTAGGTGCAATGAACTTTGGGTTAGCTTGAAAGCAATCACACATATAAATTAAGATGAAGTTTTATGTAATTTGTTGCTTGAGTGTTTACCTTGATTTTGTAGGGGCTTGGGATTTACTTTCAGTTTCTTGCCTTTCATTATGGATTTGGATATATGGCTGGTTTTTTTTTTGATGTGCTAAGCTTTTTTCTAATCACAGAGTCTGTTATTGTTGATAGGACCTAACAATGACATCCCTATGGTGCTGTCCATGCCCTTGTTGTCTACCATTTGTGATGGGATCTCTAAATTACCATGCTTGCTAATCAACCCTTGACAATTATGCCTAACCTTTGAGATGGGCAAATTGATGAATCTCTAACACTTGCACTACCTGTTTAGCAAGATTTTTGGGATTTGTAGTGTAATTTTTTGCTTTATGGGTTGTTTTGGACCTTAATGACCAGTCATGTCTTTGTGAATCATTCTATGTTCTATTGGCCCATGTTTTGTTACCTAGATGTTGTTGGTGAAACCCAGCATAAGAGAACATGGCTAGAAAATTAATTTGTGAGATAAAAGGTAGAGATAACAATGCAAAAAATCCTAAAGATAATCAACAAAAGGAAAATTGGAATCGAAACCATAATGATAGTTGATCAAAAATGAAAAATAAGAAACACAACATTTATGAGGCAACACCCTTGATAATCTTGAGAACCCTTCATAGGAGAAGCCTAGCCCTTATTTCTCAATTGATCTAAAAGTGCTCACATACAATGACCAAGGATTCAGAGCTTAAATAGGAAAAAACCATGTTACAGACTCAAATGTAGAAACATCTGGAAGTTATCTTTCTAGAAGCATCTCAACAATGTAAAAAATTCTAGAGGATCACTTCTAAAATAAAAAATGAACCCACAGAACCATTTAAAAAGAACTTTGTAACACTCCCAAAACTTGGCAAGAAAAATAAATATTAGACATTAGAAATGGTATAAATAGATGTAGTATTGCGGCAGAAGGGGAGGAGGTGGGGGTGAGGGGTAGAGGGCTGCAGGATGCATGTGAATTCTTCCTAGGGAGGATGCCTAAAATGGCGAGTGGGCTGGTCCCCAAAGCAACTTGGAGCCCATGTGGCAAGACACCGTAGTGTTGGTGGATAGATTCTTTGTCCACTCTAGCAATGCTTGGATGATTTTGGGGGTCCATTTTGAGTTCCTCTATTGCCTTTGGAGGGGAATTGGGGTGAACCTACGTCACTTTTTTTAGGGGCGTTGCATAAGAGGAGGTACGGGACTCATTCAGGGTTGATCCTCGTGCTTTGGTAGGCAGTGAGAGGTAGGTGAGTGGTTGGGGAGGTTCTAAGGTAGCCTGGTATCTTGGTGGTGAGGGTGGTCTACGAGTGTAGATGGAGGCGGTGCGTTCCACCTTCATCAATGGTTGACATTTTTGCCAGTGAAAGTGAGTCTAATGAGGAGGCTCTAGGGGGAGCATGGATTGAGGGGTAATGATGGACGTAGATATTGGGGAGTCATTGTGGTCCTAAGGGAGGATGGAAGGACCCTTGTGGGGGATTGGGCTATTAGGAACATCAATGGGCGAGGTGAATTATGCTAGGGAGGAGAAGCGGGTTGTCTAGGTGAAGTGATTACAACGATAGGAAGAGGAGCTTCTCCAAGAACTAGGAGGAATGAGATGCAGTGAAGAGAAGTTCCAATAGGAACTCTAGTGGCTGAGGGAGGTGACTAGGGAAGAGTGGATGTGCTAGGATTTTGCAGATGCAACGACCAAAATGTAGCTAGAGGAGGACCTGAGGTAGCAAATTTGTGAGGAGCTCTAGGAGGAGGCCAGGCTCCAAGAGGAGAGGGAAACTGGCGAGCAATGACATTGTGAGGTGGAGTGGGAGGAGGCAGAAATCTAGGCATGGCTAGAGCACACACATGAAAGCCAAGCATGGACATGGTTGGTAGTGTGGAAATGCCCTTATGTGATCATAAACATATGACATATTGCACCATGGGGGTCACTTTGGCATAGTATCCATAGGGAGAGTTAGTGGCTACACCTGGATTTTTTTTGGGGGACAAGGGGGGGGGGGGGTTGGCCTAGGAAAGAATGCACACTCTAATAGGAGAGCTTGAAAGAATGACAAGAGGCTATGGCCTTTGGTAATGGGGAGTTACTAGGTGGTACTGGATGACCTCCATAGGCAAACGAAGCCCTATTGCCAATGCTCGACTCTCCCGTTGTGGCTCTGGGGGGGGTGTTGGTGCAGTGTTTTGTTTGTTTGAGGCTGGCAGTAATTTTTTGAGGGGGTATGGGTTTCTTTTGATCTCTTTTTGGTTTTTTGTCTTCGGTGTTTATCTTGACTCCTTGGTGGAGAGTTTGATGGATGGAGGGTGGGCGGTTCGTTTTTTCCCCCTAGTTTTGGGGATGAGGGGAGCTATTTTCTCTACTCCTTTTGATTGTTTGTTCTGTTTTTGCATAATTCGGTGTTTGTCTTGACTCCTTGGTGGAGAGTTTGATGGATGGGGGGTAGGGGATTCATTTTCCCCCCCTAGTTTTGCGTATGAGGAGAGATGTATTCTCCCCTCCTTTAGATTGTTTGTTCTATTTGTACATACTTTTTGTTTAATTTAAGCCTAAAGTTTTCTAAAAAAAAAACAGATGTAGTACTATGGCCAAGATAGAGAAAATTATTTGGAAGCCACAATTATGTCTAAAATAGCATTTAGAACCAATTAAAGATAAACATTCAAATTGTATCAAGCATTATATAGTCCTCAAAGAAGTACATCATTTACCAGAAAGCCATATTTCTTAAGACATATGCAAATAAAAGACATATTTAATGTTACACATGAGCCAACAACCCACATGAATAAAACACTAGATAGACTACAAGCCTAGGTGCTAGACAACTAGGACATCAAGCTCTTGAAGCATCGCCTATGCTATCAGGACCTCCAAGTCTACTTGGAAAAGATAAAAATATTGGTTAGACATGACTCAGTAGGGAAATATTATAAGAAATTATGTCAAGATCGATAGCAAGGAATCATATATTGAAAGATGGTAAGTTGTGGTAACCATCAACATGTGACAGCAAGAACAATGTCAATAACCAACCAATAAGAGCAAGATGCCAATGTCCAAGATCCAATCAAGGTCCCACATATGTCAAAGATCCTATCCACCACCACCATCAACCAAAGAGATTGGATAACAGTAGCATCACACTTAGTGTATTGTGTGAATCAATTGCTATGTGCACTTCCCACTAATTCAGTTATCTATTGGCTTGCTACATTATAGTTTTCATTATCACTCTTGACTAACAATCATAATGTAGATGCACTTAGTTGTCTTGAAACCATGATCATTTGAATAAGCCTGATCTTTGCAAAGGCCAGGATAGCAAGTCCTAACCTCCCTTTTTAATTTGAGTTAGGGTTCATCGAACATGAAGTCCATTGCTACAATCAATCGAGGGGGAATGTGATCCATCTTCAACGTCCCTAACAACCTCGTGGTTCCTTTATCCTCCGATGCTAGCTCCTCAAGATTAATCATAATAATTCACCAAATAGTTGTTAGAAATCCGAGTGAAATCAAAATCAACATTCACATGAACATTAGTATTTCTATATGTCATAACAAATCATCTGATGGTTGGTATCCATGAGATTTGGTAGATACGAAGAGTATAATGAGACATTCTAGATGACACTTTGGACCCTTACTAACATGTCAGAAATCTATGAATTTGGCCACAACACAAACCCATGAAAACCCTCAAATAAATTCAAATAAATACATAAAAATTGTAGAAATGGTCATCTCCTCAAATTGAATCCTATGGCATACTCAAAATTGCAAATAGACCTCTCAAGTTTTAAGTTCAAGTTGAAAAAAATGGTTTACCAAGGTTGCTTAGTCAAGGGGTATTACAAACCTTGTAACTAGCCATAGCTCATCCTTTACAAAAATTCATATTTATCAATTAAATAATAAAGCTACAAGATTTAACTTCACATTCATAATAGATGGGATATGGTATCCTTTACCTCTCTCATTTGTAATTCTATTTTGTAAGGATTATAATCCATTTTAATATAGTCTAACGTGATTTACCCTTCAAAAAATATATGTTATTCATCTTCTACAACTTGTAGGAATAATTGATATATATTTTCCTCATGTTTCACATATCCTATTTTTCAGTTTAAACTCAAAGGTGATTTAGTCTCATTCTTACTCAACTAATTAGTGTTTGCAAGAACATAGGAATAGTTTCATGAAAATATTCTACTTCATCATGTATGCTATCTCTAATTTTTTCTAATAAAATTGAAATTTTGTTTGGTTTTGTACCTTGCCATCTTTAGAAAACCTTCTCTTAAAAAATTTTCCAAGTCTCTTCTGAATTCTTTATTGTATAAAAATTTTCCATATCCTAATTTTGTAGCCACATTTTTTCTTCATGATATCATCCTTATTGTTGAATTTCTTGAATGATTTCTTCTGAGATATTATTGCCATGTTTATTCTTTAGAAAAAATATTAAGAATTGATACATTGCCTCAACTTTTAATGGCAACATATAAGCTTCTAATAAAAGTATTGTATATAGGACATGAGTTTTCACCTTGTCTTGGAGTTTGACTTTACACCTTACGACAACTCCATTGTACTCCAAGATCTAATGAGGAGGAAGTAATATTGTGGAATCGTAAGATCATAATGCTCTTCTTAATGATAACTACTTTTCGTAATTCTCTACAGTTGCAAGTATTCTAAGTATCACTGATTTCACTGATTATAAAACCTCTTATGATGGATAGAGTTACATTGCCTTGATTCCATAATTTAGTACTGGACGTAAGTTATCATAGATACTCTACAACAAGTAATTTTTTTGGTTTTGGTAATTCATCATCATCATCTTTGGGCTTGTTGTAATTTCAGATTCAGCTCTACTAAGTTCATAAGGAATTTTTGTGTTTTGGTGGTATTGCTCTTCCTCTAGCAGTGCATCTTTTTTTGGATTGCATATGTCCCTTCATTGTAAGGTTATAAAAAACTTACAATTATTGTTCGTTATCATAGCCTTACTTAGTACATTATTAAGTTCTCAGTGAACTTACCTGTACCTTATTCCTTGTACTTTGTCAAGTCTTTTCTCTAACTTAATTTCACATACTTCTTCATACTTTACTAAGCTGCTCTTGTCTTAGCTTCATCTGCTTACAAAATGCTTATTCGTAAGTCGTTCTTTTCTTATTGCATCGTAACCTTTTGGATGACCTTCGCTTATTCTTCAAGAAACCGGATCAGGCTACGTATGATGCAACTAAGATCTTTAGTTTTTCTTTAAGAAACTAGATCTAGTATTACAAGAATCACACGTATCTCATGCAGCACTTATTAATTTTTTAGAACTAATTAACTCTTGTTGCTCCTATTCTCACTTTTTTCTTAGGGATTTTCCTTTTGTTATTTTACAAAATACTGTTGATCCTATCTTCTAGTTCATGAACATTCCTTGCAGTTGTTATTCCAATGCTGCTTCTCTTCTTCTTCCTTCTTCTTTACTTCCTTATCCTTCCATTCGTTCGTTCAGTTTGTACTTCTCACTTGTTTTACTTATTCTTATTCATTATTCAATATTCCTATCACATTTTCACACACTTATTTGATAAGATCTTGAGGGTTCTTGTACTTTGTAAAGAATGGTGATTGTACTTTGAAGCTTTCAATTTTATTTTGAAGATTCCTGATCAAATTGCAGACCTCAGACTACACATCCATACTTCAATTTCAGTTCTTGATTTTTGATTATAAACCACAAACTACTGTTGGCACATTTGGCCATTTCATGGAGTAGGTTGGTAAGATTAAATTGGTTAAAATTTTTTGGAGAAGTGGCTAACATTTGGTTTTGAGAGGAAAAGAATAAGTTAACAATAGCATTTTTATTCTAATATATATATATATATATATAGAAGCCCCATTCCTATACATATTGGGATTATGGAAGAAGTCCAATTTATCATTTATATGATATGAAAATATGGCAAATCAAAGAGCATCTTAAGTAAAATTATGTTGCATCCATTTTATTTCAGAAAGCATATCTCTGCAGCAATACAAATTTAATAGAAAAGGAACATTGCAATTCATATTTTAATGGGAAAGGGTCAAAATCCTTGGGCAACAAGCTTACACAGCTGAAGAGCATGGGTCTTTCTCATAATAGGATTATGGGACCTATTCCAGAGTCTTTATTCAACCTTACTTTCCTTCAGATTTTAAATTTATCATTTAAATTTTTGAAGGCAACATCAACTGTTTTGAAGTCTCTCTCTAATTCTGGAAAAATTTATTCATTCGTGCACAAATCCTACATGACTACAAGCAAATAGAACATGAATGTAAGTAATCTGATGGGGTTGAATCTTTGATTTTCTGAAACACCCAGAAAGTTGAAGGGTTTCTAGTCCATTGCAGAAAATCATGGCGTTCTAGAAAATCACATTTTTACCTGGGCAGTAGGAGTGACAAAATCGCCAGCCACGCGGTGTTTATCGCGGTGCAGACAGGCACCAAAAAAACTGACATCGCCACATGAACCCTAGTAATCGAAGTAGCGACTGAGATATGGGCCCAAAATAGAAAGTGCGATCGTCAAAATTCCTAGAGGACCTCGAGCTCGAGACTCGTTCCTCGTGCCAAGCCCTTTGATAACGATTTGAACCGAATGTAGGTTCATTTCATTGCTAAGCATTGCGTAACCCTAGGGAAGCACTTCATTCCACTTGTTCTGCTATTTTCAAGAAAAAAATAACAAAAAATAGACATTAGCGTTTCATTTTTGAACAACATTCTGGGTCGGCAGAGGTCTGAATCGACAAACCACAAGCAGTGTTGACCGCCTCTGTGCCATGTTAAACAGAGCCACCAGGGCCTCTGCGTACCCTCGTGCACCACCAAACCCTATCAGTTTTTGCACCGCTATTCTACGCATCACCAAACCCTACCCGCTCTAGTACTGTTTTCAAACAACTCGGAAAATTTCATGGTTGTGTGCCCAGGGGTACACCGTGGCCATGAATGTCTTGGAAAATACAGAAATAGGTTAATTGCTACAACAAGGCCGAAAATAGAAACAACATCACAACCGGGAACTCATTTCAAACTTTCAGACGGTTAAAAATGTTAATCACAAATGTCGCTCGCTCCTGGAACTTGCAATCTGAAACAACAGCTGTGCCCGATGCCGATGCATTCGTTATCGCCATACCAGTCCACTGAACACGGCAACAGAGACATAAAGGCACACTAAAACTGGAGTATAACTGAATTCGTAGAGTAGGAGATATTTTAACCGATGCTGGAGTTGTAGTTTTATCTATCACTGAAGACTTACCTTTAAATTTAATTATTTCAAGTGACCGACTGAAGACTTACTTTAATTATTCCAAGTCTTTAAAACATTATTTTTTGAAACATTATTATATAAGTTACTACCTATAAAATATTTTTAATATTATATAAAATATTTGTAATATTTACAAATATTAATGTTAGCATAAATTCCTCCTAACATTAGGTATAACTTCCTACCTACATAACTTCCCAACTAAATTGATGAGAAATATCTCCTAACTAGTTGGGTAAGTTGTAACTTCCTTACTTGGGAGAGAAGTTAGCTAAGATATTTTAAAGTATGTAACTACCTTTGAACGTTATAAAAGGGCTTTAGGGGTAAGAAGAAAGGGGATGGGGGGAGAAGAAAGAAGATAACACATTTTGGAAGACCTGGGATCACACACTTGGGCTCTCACTTGGAGACACACTTTGAGTCTTGGGAGAAGAGCATTGTAAAGAAGAAATT
>MNCI01001480.1:219606-238816 GCA_015680685.1 Gnetum montanum
TGATTCCAGGACTTTCTGTGGTATTAGTTTATAGTCGTGATTGCAGGACTTTCTGTGGTATCAATTTATAGTCGTGATTCCAGGACTTTCTATGGTATCAGTTTATAGTCGTGATTCCAAGACTTTCTGTGGTATCAGTTTATAGTCGTGATTCCAGGACTTTCTGTGGTATCAGTTTATAGTCGTGATTCCAGGACTTTCTGTGGTATCAGTTTATAGTTGTGATTGCAGGACTTTCTGTGGTATCAGTTTATAGTCGTGATTGCAGGACTTTCTGTGGTATCAGTTTATAGTCGTGATTCCAAGACTTTCTGTGGTATCAGTTTATAGTCGTGATTCCAGGACTTTCTGTGGTATCAGTTTATAGTCGTGATTCCAGGACTTTCTGTGGTATCAGTTTATATTTGTGATTCTAGGACTTTCTGTACCTGAACTTGTACTCAAATGTGGAACGGTTTCAAGAACGAGTGATTGGTTGGATTTGCAAGCTCATTTCCTTCCATATTAGCTAACTTGAATGCTCCATTGTCGTATGCTTTGGTGACCAAGTAAGGCCCTTCCCAGTTAGTTGAGAATTTTTCTGGGTGTTCCTGAATGGCCTTAAGTATAAGGTCACCTTCTTTGATGGGGCACTTATGAATGTCATACCGATGGCACTGTCGTTGTTGTTTCTGGTACCATTCGATCTGATCGAGTGCACGTGTGCATTCCTCCTCCACTGAATCTAAGTCAATGATGTGTAGATCATTATTTTTCTCTTCGTCCAGGATTCTGGAAAGTGTGATCCTTAAAGATGGTACCTACAATTCCAGAGGTAAAATAGCTTCTGAACCATAAACAAGGCTATATGTTGTTTTACCTATTGAAGTTCGATGCATCATGCGATATGCCCATAATGCGTATACCAGCTATTCGTGCCATCTTCTCTTGCTTTGGGTAAGCATATTTTTAAGTATTGTGATGATGGTTTTGTTTGTTGCCTCTGCTTGCGCATTGCTCTGAGGTTAGTAAGGGGATGAAAACGAGTTTTTGATCCCCAGGTTTTCACAGAAGGTTTTGGTTTCTTCATTGCTGAATTATGGCCCGTTGTTAGTGATGATAGTCATGGGAATGCCAAAATGAGTTACAATATTTTCGAGAATGAAGTTGCATACGTGTTTAGATGTGGTCATTCAAATGGGCACAGCTTCTACCCACTTCGTGAAGTATTCTGTTGCGGTTATGATGAAACTATGCCCTGTAGAAGATGAGGGCGTTATTGGTCTGATAAGGTCCAACCCCCACTTTTGAAAGGGCCACGTGATTTACGCTGTATGTAACTCATTTGGTGGAACATGGATTAGATTACTATGTCTTTGATAGGTACTGCATGTTTTAGCCTTGGAGAGATAGTCATACTCCATGTGTGGCCAGTAATAGCCTAAGCGTCTTATTTTTGTTGCCATTGCTTTCGGTGCTATGTGTCCTCCGCATAGTCCGTCATGTACTTGCTCAACGATGGTTTGGGCATCAGCGCTACCAACGCATGTTAGCAATATTCCTTCATAGGATTGACGACACAATATGTCCCCTACCAGTGTGTATTGCCTAGAACATTTTCGTACCGCATCTTTTTGTGCATTCATTAAGTGTTGCGGTGTTTCACCGCGTAGAAGGTACTCTTTTATGTCATCATACCATTCTATCGCGTGTCTTGTATCTACGGATGCAACTGGCAATGTATTAGGAGTATCGGTTATTGGTTTGGCACAACTGATTATAGAGCTTGGTAATGTATGGAATATTTCAGGCAATATGTTTAACGCCAGGGTGGCTAGTGCATCTGTGATGGTATTATCATTTCAAGAGATGTGTTGCACGTCTATGTTTTTGAATCGCTTCATTAGGTGTTTAGCTAAGTCACAGTATGGTTGTAAATGTTGTGCTTTGCAGGTATAAATGTCTATGACTTGGTTTAAGACCAATTGTGAGTCTCCCCTGACCACAAGTCGTGTGATGTCTAAAGCTAGTGCTGCCGCGAGACCTCTAAGGAGACCTTCGTACTCTGCTATGTTGCTGGTACAGTGAAAGTTGAAATGATAGACAAAGGGTCTGATCTCCCTAGAGGGATAGGTGATAACGGTGGTAGCACTTCCCGCTCTAGAGGTGGACGCACCATCAAAGTTCACAACGGGGGGGTAGTCACCGGGTACAATGGCTATTGCACTTACATGTTCATCAGGGAATTCTAGCTCTATCGTTGCTTGATCATGTGTTGGTGACGTGGTCATTTGATTTGCTATGGCTTGACCCTTAACTAATGATTGCGCTATGTAGTGTAGGTCAAACTTGGCTATCATGGCTTTCCAACGAGCTATTCGACTTGTCTCATAAATGTTTCCGGTGATGGCTCTAAGCACGTTATCCTTGCAAATTATGTTTACTTGATTACGGAAGAGGTAATGTCACCATTTCTTTAGGGAAAATGTTAGAGCTAAACATGACCTCTCCACCTCATGATACTTCTTTTCATGAGCAACTAATGCATAGCTTAAGTAATAGACAGGGACTTCGGTTCCGTCATCTTGTTTCTGACAAAGCATATACGCGATTGATGAATCCGAAGTGGCGAGGTAGATGTAAAACTGTCTATCATTTTGAGGTGGATAAACCGTGGGTAGTCGGACAAGTGCTATTTTAATATGGTTGAATGCTTCTTGGAACTGTGGAGTCCATTCAAAATGGATGTTCTTGCGTAGCAAGTGGTTCATAGGTTTTAACTTGTCTGTTAGTTTTTCTATGAAACGTCTGATGAACTGTAATCTACCTTGTAGACCTCGGAGTTCAATAAGGTTGTTAGTTGGTCTTAAGTTTGTTATTGCCTTCACTTTATCCGGGTCTACTCGTATCCCTACTTCTGAGGCTATGAATCCAAGCATTTTTCCTGTTTTGATGCTAAAAACACATTTCTTTGGATTAAGTCTCAACTCATATTTTAAACAGTGTTTTAGCACCAAGTCGAGGTCTTGTACATGTTGTTGTGATGTCTTCGATTTAACCACAATATCATCAACATAGTCATTAAGCGAGTATAGCATGTAATCGCTAAAAATGAACATCATGGCCCTTTGATATGTGGCCCCAGCGTTCTTGAGACCAAAGGGAATCATTGTGTAACAAAAGGTTTCCCATGGTGTCATAAAGGTAGTCCGGAGCTGATGTTCTGGGTTAATGAGTATTTGATTGTATCCTGAGAAGCCATCCATAAAAGATAACAGGGTGTGCCCAGTGGTCGAGTCAACAAGTTGATCGATCCTGGGTAGAGGAAAATCATCTTTTATGGTCACAATGTTTAGATCTTGGAAGTTAATGCATAAGCAAATGCTTCCGTTCTTTTTCGGGAAAATGACCATGTTGGATAGCCAATCGGCGTAATCGATAGCCCGAATGAAACCAGCCTAATAAAGCTTGGTGATCTTATTACAAACTGCCAATTCCACCTCGGGTTTGACCTTTTGTACCTTTTATTTTACGGGTCTCAATTTTGGATTAAGGATGTTGTTGTGCTGGACGATTCGAGGGTCTAACCCGGGCATGTCGGTGTAAGACCAAGCGAATGCTTTCATGTTGTTTCGAAGCACATCTTCTATGTCTTTGGCCAGAGAAGGTTGCAATAGTGTAATTAATTTTAATATTTTAATTTCCCCACCGGGCATGGCTATGGGGGTTTCGGTCAATGGGTCTTCAGTGATATTTTCAGCTTCTATGTCAAGGGACTTTGTCATACCTTTGTAGTTATCTAGTGTTTGTTGTGTTGAGGCTATGACTGCATCATCTGTTGATAAACTTAAGTGGATGAGATTTATGTCGATGTCCCTTGCGATCTTTCCATGCAGCCCATCGATGACTAATGGTGCGAATAAATGCTGATAATCCATCGGACTTGCTCCTGCCAATGAACAGAGAGAAAAAGGAGCTAACAGGTATTATTCCATATTCTCTGGTAATGTAAGTCATGTGTACATGCATGGTGGTGGTTTACCGTCACACCGGGATGCATGGTAGTTTAAGGCCTTTCAGGGCCGTCATGGCAGTTTAAGGCCATACCAGGCCGTAGGGGGTTTGTATGTGGCAGTTTAAAGGCTTACCGGGCAGTCATGGCAGTTTAAGGCCATACCGGGCCATGGGTGGAAGTTTAAGGCCGTACCGAGCCGAAGGGAGGTATGTATGTGGTAGTTTAAGGCCTTACCGGGCCATCATGGCAATTTAAGGCCATATCGAGTCGTATAATGTTTGCGCTAGAATGTTCGGTGTGAACACGTGAAGTTGGGTTCACAGGGGAACCGGGATGTAGTAATATTCGTGTTTTTTTAAATATATATATATATATTTTTATTATTTTTTTTAGCAAATTTTAATAAAAATGAGTAAAAAAAGTAAAAAATGACTAATTGGAAGGTGGCAGCGGCGGTAGCGGCAGAGAGCTATAAAAAGGGGGGGGGGTCATTTGTTACTACGTTGAATCGTAAGCATAATCTTGAACGTAAGCGTAGACGACCCGGCGTAAGCGTAAGCAACTGAACCCTTAGCGTAAGCGTAAACAGCCAAACCCTGAGTGTAAGCGTAAATAGCCAAACCCTGGCGTAAACGCCAAGCGTAGAGGTCGAAGCGTCAGCGTAGACGTCCCAACTCAGTGTGAGTGTAGAGACTCCAACTCAACATAGAGGCTCAGCGTAGGCGCAAACGGTTTCAACCCTTAGCGTAAACCTACCAATCCCGGTGTAGAGGGCACCGAGATGGGAAAAGGCAAGGAAGTGGAAGGCTAGGGGAGGAAGGGACCTGACCTGACCTTCGCGGAGGAGAGCGAGGCCATGCTGCAGTGTCTTCCTAGGCCGAGGATTCCATCGTGACCTAGATGGTCACACAGGTAGGCTCTGATCCTGTCTCTGTTAGTTAATTCCATCTGTACCAGTTTCTTAGCATAGACAATCAACGTAGAGGGTTTCGGCGTATACGCCCGGCGTAAATAGATAGCATAAATAATTTTCTTGGCGTATACGCCCAGCGTAGACAGTCAGCGTAGACGGTTTCTAGAGGGTATACTACACGTAGCCTAAGTTGTTTGTAGCATAATCAGTTTTCGTGAATGCACAACGTAAACAAATTTTATTGGCATGAAGCGTAGACAATTTTATCAGCGTACACGCTGACTGTTCGTAGGTCATTTACAATGTCCGGCGTAGACTATTTACACAGTGTATACGCTGAGGGTTTCTACGACGTATACGCTGAGGGTTTCTATGGCGTATACGCTGAGCGTGAACAGTTAATTGTTTTCAAGTGGGGTTCAGCGTAGACCTGTTTTCACGGCGTATAGTGTGAACTGTTTTCAGCGTAAACTTATTTTACAACGTATACGCCCAGCGTATATGGCCAGCGTATACGTTGAGCGTAAACAGTTTTAACAGTGTATACGCTCAACATATACGCTGAGCATAATCAGTTTTGACAACGTATACGCCGAGTGTAATCAGTTTTGACAGTGTATACGCCGAGTGTAAACAGTTTGTAATTTTTCTAAGTGTCGACTTATAATATGAAATTTTGTTTTTCGTCTACTTTTCATGTATGGCTGATCTACCGTGGCATTTTGGTTGCTTGCAGGGACACTGAACCTTTTCTCCTAGTGGTTGAACTTGTTGGGGTACTGACGTGGTTTGGTCCCATTGAGGCCGATGAACCTACCCCGGATTTGACTGTTGACAACAATGGGGTTTGGTTCAGAGAAGGGGCGTGTGAATTCCTAGCCTTCATGCTGGACAGTTTTAAAGTGGTGGTCTAGTCGCATCTAAGTGTACTGGTGGCACGGAGCGTGCTTGAGGCAATGTTGTCGAGAGCCGCGGAGGGTGTCGTAGTCTTCATGGAAGACATTGATGAGGGGCCGCTTGTAACTGAGGATGGTTCTTCCAGTGGGCCCAGGTCCACATGCCTGTTAGCGCACGTATGGGCTCAATTGCCTCGAGGGCAGGACTATCTCAACAACACCCTATTTTTAGCCGCGCATGCACACACGCTGTTCCAGAACCCTCCTGGCACAGTGTATCAAATGGATAGGTAGGACCGTTTAAGTTTGTTTTTTATCTTTTTTTCCATTTAGCATTCGCTTCTGTTTTGACATCCGTTCATTTGTAGGCCTAAAGTTAACCCAGATGGAACATGCGTTGAGGATGATGGGCTCGCTCTAGCTCACACCACTCTAGAGACCTTTATGGCGGGTCTCACCCTTCGTGGAGCTATATTAGCTCAAACCAAGGGTGATATCGTCCACTTCCACAAACGGTTCTCTAGAGCATTCGCAATGTGCCAAGCTCGTGGATGGTTGCATGGAGATTGGTCACATAAGGGACCAATCTTTCCTCAGAACTCTGACTTGGGTAGCACATCTAAGTCCACAACTGAAGGTAAATGACCGTATTTTCTAGATGTGTTAACGTGTTTTTTCGACTGCCGGGGGGTTATACTGATATAATGATTTCGAATTATATCTACAGTTGATGTTCCTCCTGGCGGGGACACTGTTGTGACCAGACGAACCAAGACTACCCTATCAATGAAGTTCGGAGAGGTCGGCAAGGCTCAAAAATGGTTGCGCACCCATGCCTCGCCATCCATCGTTCATTGTTTAGACGATGCTAGCCTTATGGAGCTCTTTACGACCCCGAGACCTGATCTGTCAATAGCAAAAATGATCGGGATCGTAGATTCCTTCAATGAGTCTGTCTCTTACTACAGCACCCAGATTAAGGGTGTTAAGATAGTTTTCCATCTATCGCCTGAATTCTTTTCGAACCTGTTTGGTGTACCAGCGGATGGTATAAATGTAGTTTTAGACAGGGCTCATAAAGAGCTCTATATGGTTTGGGAATTAGAGGACTGGTTGGGCGTCGCCAAGGGTGCTAAGGGATTCCCTATGTAGGGGAAGTCAAAGATTGAGGAGGTGAATGAATTATATCCTCTGTTTAGGGCACGAGTATTCCCTAAATCCCTTTCCCAGGTGCAGAGTCTTGGGGTCGAGGCTGTACATATTATGCAAACCGTCCTAGAAACCGGCATGCATTATAATTGGGCCCAATTTTTGTTGTCGGGCTTGCACAAAGAGATAGTGCGATTGCGCTCGAATGTCGAGGCGCAATCTCACTTTACTTTCATCTTTTTTGCTGGTTATCTTCACCGCTTAGCCGAGTTTTTGGTGGTTCATGCGGACAACAAGTATGTTCTATGGGATCGAGGTCAATTATCCCGCCCGTGGATCAACCATTTGTTTGAAATAGCCAAGTCCCAGGATGCGCCTAAGGGAATTGATGAATCCGTATCTATCACGACAGGGGGATCATCTGGTACCTCAATCCACACACGTGACAGTGTGGGGTTGGAACCAGACGATGTGCCTTACACTGTGAAAAGAGTAGAATGGGTCATCAAAGAAACCATTAGCAAGGCCAAGTTGAAGCTGACAAAACATGAACGTTCAACCGAGGAGGCCTCGAATGTGGACGAGCCATGAGTTAAGCATATACGGTTGAAGATGCCTGCCCGAGGTAAGTAAACTTAGTGCACTTGTTGCTTTATGATTTTTGTCTTATTCATAATTTCTACTTCGATCACTTACGTGTTACTGATGCCTTCAGACTTGATTCGAGAAGTGAGGAGGCAGGAATTAGAGACGATCATTGAAGAGGAGGAGGCTAACATGGAGCTAAATACTAAGGAGGAAGACGCGGAGAAAGATCAGGGAGGAGGAACGGAAGAGCTGAGGGAAGACACCACAGAAACCGAGCTGGTGGATGACCAGAGTGGTGTCCATGAAATGTTCAGCAGCTTCCTTAAGGGAGAGCTGGACTTAAGCGAACCCCCAGAAGGGGACAAAGAACACGGTATGTTTTCTTTTAGTTTGTTATTGGTGCTTTGTGAGCCAGTGTCTCTATGGTGTCTTACTTTTTATTTTTATATCGCTTCGAGACGAAGGTAGTGAAACCAGAACGATGCGGTTGGACATGCCCATGAATACGGTTCCCCCTGAAAGGACCATGGAGGTTAGTCCATCTCGCACTCGTGGGCCATTTACTTGGACAAAGATGCCTAGTAAAATGGATTTTGTGGCTAGTATCGCTAAAGAAGTTGTTGAATGAATCCAGGAAGCCCACCCTGAGATAGGTATATATGTTTCGAGTTGTTTGTAGCTTTAGAGTTTCACACCCTGTTTGTGTCGTTTTAGCATTTGTCCTTTTCATGTGTATAGGTGCCAAACTAAGGTGGGATCCTTCTGAGACAATCAGCATAGAAAGTTTGCCCATATTATCCCCAGAAGTCGAGCAAGTACTAAGGCCAGTTTATGATGAAGTGGCGGAAGGTCTTGTTCACAACGCCAAATCGCTATGGACTTGTAGGCATTCCGTCGAACAGTTGTGGTTACA
The DNA here is from genome assembly GCA_015680685.1 of Gnetum montanum. Taxonomy (NCBI): domain Eukaryota; kingdom Viridiplantae; phylum Streptophyta; class Gnetopsida; order Gnetales; family Gnetaceae; genus Gnetum; species Gnetum montanum. The sequence continues at coordinate 228,060 of MNCI01001480.1, forward strand.
AATTCAAGCAAAGGAGAAGGCAATTTCTGAATTCTCAGTTGAGCGTGACGATCTCAAGGCTCGGTATGAGTTCGCCTCTGCTAAGCTAAGTGGTGATCGCTCTTGGCGGACTTCAGAGGTCACGTATACTAGATACTAGAACCTACTTAATCGCAAAGCGTCACTAACACGGAGACTAGCAGAGCGTAAGGCCCTGGTGGATCTACTGAATCTCAAATGCCAAGATTGGAAAGCTTTCGCTTCCAAGGTATGCAAATGGGATTAGGATGAAAAGAACCACAAGCATCATTATAAGAAATCTTTGAAGGAAGTATCCATTGAAAAGCACCAACTTGAAATGTTTGTGGAGGGTCTAGGTCTACGCTCTGCATTCGATACCTTTGCTCAAAACACAACTTTTGAGAAGGAATCACCTAGAAGGGTGATTACAACCGCTTCTGGGGAGGTGTCGGTGGGTGAATTCCCTCTAAGACGTCCCACTTGGTCAGCTGTTGACAAGGGGAAGGCCTTGGCAGATGTCGACCTAGGCCTTGATGGGACTGATTGGACCAGTGTCTCCGAAGAGGAAATCCTTCGTAGGCTGGAATTCAGCTTAGGGGGGTCCCCTATGGTAAGCATTTTGTTATTATGAACTTTGTTCGCTGCCCATTGTTTGAAATTTTATCTTTCTCTTGTTCTTACGTTGATCATCTCTTTTTGCATTTTCAGGATCAAGGTGGTGACGATGTCTACGAAGCTGGTCCTAGTGAAGCGGGGGCCCATGATGCTAGCAGGTCTAAAGGGGATGACCCTCCCATCCCAGACGTTTAGTTTTGTTTGTTTTTCATTTTTTGACTTAGATTTATACGGGAATTGTAAATTGAGATGGATGAAACCAGTTAACTCTTGTACTTGTACATCATTTCATGCATAAAAATTTTTTTGTTGATTTTGAGTTAAATTGCAAACACGACATGGAAATGTAAAATGTTTTGGTTTGTTTTCGTGGTTTAAGTGTAATGCATGGATGTAATTATAAGTTAGAGTATAACAACAAACAAAAGAGGAAAACAAAGTATAAGTGGATGATCTGGTTTAAGGCCATTTCGGGCCACATGCGTAGTTTAAGGCCATTTCGGGCCCCAGCGTTAGCAAGGGACATTTCGAATGACATGGGTGGATTTCTCGATTAACCAACCATTTCTGATCGTGGCTAGTTTTATGTCATTGCGGACATGTTAGTTTAATGTTGTCTCGGACTAGTGGTAGTTTAACGTCATTTAGGACTGTTCGTAGTTTAACGTCATTTCGGACAAAGGCGTTGTTTAATTTTTTAGTAATTTTTTGATTTTTCTCATTTTGACGTTGGAAGATGCGTTAGCGGGTATGATTCTATATTCAGCGTCCCCTTCGCTGATCACGTTGAATGATAATTTAGCCCAAGGGACGTCTGATGGAATTGTTTCTGCATTAGTGTTTTCTTGTGTTTCAGAATGTATCATGGTTTCTATGTCAGTTGCGATTTCTAAGTGAGGCTGCGTACGTACAATGTCAAGCCCGGGTATTTCTGTTTTGGGTGGGTTTTCTTTTGTGTTTAAAGGATTACCGCCTACCCGTTGTTGTTCATTTATGTTATGTTTAGGCTCTTTGAGTTTAACCTCTGAGCCTTAGTCTGTGTCTATGTACGATGAGATGATGGTTGTAGCAGCCTCTCCGTGTATAACGATTTCACCACCTTCGTATGACAGGTGGATCTCTTGGTGTATAGGGGATGAGACTTCCTTCAGTTGGGCTAACCAGGGCCTTCCTAATATTAGGTTGAATCCTGGCATTTCATCGATTACTACGAAGTCGGCGGATGTGGGGAACTGATCCTCGGCTATGAAGTCAAAAGTCACGGTGCCTTTGACTATAATGCGTGATCCGCTGAATGATTTCAAGCATGTGGTGGCTGTTGGTCTAATTAGCTCTGTGAGCCCCAGTTGTTCGACGATGGGATATGACACTACGTTTGTGGCAGCTCCATCATCCACATGGACCCTATGTATCTTGAATTGGTTTACCCTTATTGTTATAAACACAGGGGATGTTGTTACCTCTCCCGTTTTCTCATCCAACTTGATGTTATCGTCGTGGAAACTTAATGGCTTGGAAGTTGACCCTAGGGGCGAGTACATTACCGCATGAATTGAAGGTTCATTTGGAGGCAAGTCCTCGCTTACTGGGATAGATGTTAACATGCGTACTAAAGCTTCGCGATGGGTTTGTGATGTCAACACTAGGTCGTATAGGCTCAATGAAGTATTCTTTTGTTTGAGTGCCTATGTAACCTGTGTTAGGGCTGTTGCTAGGTCTCTACTATTGGGTGCATGTTTGTCGGCGATGACTTGGTCCATTGGGCCCAACAATTTTATTTCATGCATAGTTGGTTTGTCATTTTTACTCGGCATCGTTGATTTAGGCGTATCATATTTTCTGGATGATTCACCCTCATGGCCTGTGTTTGGTTTGTGGTTAGGTTGTGTCATGGGTACTACGTTTAGTGGGGTAGGTTTAGGAGGTCCTAAGGCTAGCCATTGACACTCCTTTTCCAAGCGTTCACGTGTAAGCCTATCCGCTAGGCGTTCTCGTGTGTGACGCAGGGGCGCAGTTGGTTTTGAGGCCTCAGGTTACCTTGGGATTCGTACTACATATGGAGTCGGGCAGGGTTGCAGTTGGACAGTCGCTTGCAGTTGAGTGCCAAACTGGCTAGGCACCTTGATGACATAGGGTCTTGGTTCATTTTGTATCTGGGAAGTAGAGGATTGGGGATCACTAGGACGTTCGGGTGTCCTAATGACGTATGGAGTTGGCCTAGTCGGAGGTTGTACCTCCGCTGTTATGACCGCGGGTGGTACTTGGATTACATAGGGGGTAGGCCGAGTAGGAGGTGTTGGTAAGTTTGCAGAAGCAGTGACGGAAGGTACGCGCACCACGTATGGTTTTTCGTAGGTCAGGTGTTAGGAGTTGCCACGGTAGGGGGCATTTGGACAACATAAGGTTTCTGCGGGGGGCACGAAGGTTGAGGCACGGGTGTTTGTACAGTGGGTGGAATACGCACTACAAATGGTTTATTAGGCGTTTGTTGATGGTCAGAGTAGACGGTGTTAATGCTAAGTGCTTCAGGTTCATTATCTAGGTAGATTGTGTTAATAACGTACAATGCCTCTTTGGTATTAAGGGGGTCTTTATACACACCCATGGCCTGGTTTTGCGGTTCGACTGGGTTGGCCTCATCAAAAGTGATTTGGCCCCCGTCGATCATTCATTGTATGTCTTGTTTTAGGTGAAACAATAATCTGTGCCATGCCCATTACATTGGTGATAGTCGCAGAAACGGTCCATTCTAAAACCTTTTGGTACTGGGGGTTCATCCGGCGTTGCTAAGCTTGGGTTCTGAACCAGTTGACAGAACCGATCAGGTCTCTAGATAGCAACGGGGGATAACTGTTTATGTTTCATTAATCCAACCTTCAGGAGTTGGTCAAATAACTGCAATGGTTTCATAGGTAATGGTGTGTATTGGAAGGGTTCTTTCCTCTCGAATTTTCTCGTACAGTTTGGTGTTGGGTCCTGTGAGGAGGATGACTCTAACGCGGTTGCGGGAGTGGGTTTAGAGTAACTAGGAGGGGAAACAGGCAGTTTGCTTTGTGGTGCCACGTTGGCTTGTTGTGCTTCTGTTAACGCGGTAATAGTTATTTTAACCTTTTCTTTATCTTTCTTACTACATTGATTCTTAAAGGCCAAATACGCAGGATCATGGCTATTTTGGGCCGCCTCCTCTATGTTTTTAATCTATGCGAAGGCTTGATTGAGATTACACGCATTGAGATAATATAACTTGGATTTGAAAAATTCATTAACAGCCCCCTTTAGAATGGTGAGGAGATACGTCTCTAGGATCGGCTCGTGGAGTTCATTGAGAGCAGCACTCCACCACTGGATGAATTTCTGGACAGGTTCAAGGGGTGCTTGTTTAACCTATATAAGGTTGTCTAGTGTTTCCTCAAGCTTCAAGTTATACTTGAACCTGGTGACGAATTGATGCAATAAATCTTCCAAAGAAGATATTGAATTTCGTGGCAAGGCCCGATACCAATCAAGCGCTCTCCCTGCAAGGGACATGGGGAACACTCGTAGAATGGCATGTGGCCATGCCTGAAGTAGCGCACACTCCAGTCTGAACGTTATGAGGTGAGCGTTGGGGTCTGTCTCCCCATTGTATTTGGTCAATTTAGGCAAAGACACAGCTTTGGGTAATGTTAGGGGCGGAACGAAAGAGTTGACGGGGTCATCGTGGTAAAAGTTCACTACCTTTAGTTCCCCGTCAGCGATTGTCTTGAGGCATTTAACCTCGTTAGTTAGTTCCTGCATTAATTTTTTAGCGTCAGCCCAGTCTTGGGTGCTAGGTGAGATGGTGGGTTGGGGATGTTGTACAATATATATGTTAGATTGTTGGGTAGTGGGTTGGAAGGCAGAAAGCTATGTAGTTGGAGGTTGTACTTGTGGAATATTTATAGCAGGTGGTATCAGGGGCGGCATATTGTAGGTGAGGGGTTGCTGTTCTGGTGGTTGTCCTTGAGGAATGTTAGCTGGTAGAACTGTGTGAGGGGGTATGTTATAGTGGGGGAATTGATGCAGTTGCGCACCCATCACTGCCCATTGGGTAGTCGCGTTTGGTATAGGGGCAGTCTGAGTTGGTTGAGTTACGGCGGTAAAAGGGGCTCCCTGGGTTTGGATCTGAGGAATGTAATGAGCGGACGTGGAAGCTGGTATCACATGTGGAATTCCTATCACTCGAGGTGGGAAGGTTACTCCTACATTATTTTGAGGAGGTTGCATTTGTAAGAATGGGGGTGCCGTAGCCGCGGGAGGAATTGCGAGGGAAAGCGTGTTGATTTGAACATCGTTTGCTGGAGGAATGGGGATAAAAGTGGGTACCTCTTGTTGAGGCACTTGCGCTTGCATGATTCTGAATGGCTGGAGGGACGTAGTTTTGCCCATGAATGGGTGAAACGATGGGTTTACATAAGTTTGTGGGCTAAGGGTGTGGTATGAGTCTTCATGCTCAGATTGAGCTGCAAAGTCATCCTCCTCTTCCACTTAAGGATTTGCCATGGACTAGTCCAGAGGCTGATTCTTTAGTAGTAGGAGCTAAGAGATAAGCTCAGAGAAATGCTCTGGGAGAGGAATGATATCATATGATGAAGGGATGAACTCATGTCCTCCCTTGTGAAATAATTCAAATTGTCTTTTGGCCTCCAACTTGGTTTAGTCTACAGTCAGGCCTGTTTGTATTTTCATGCAAATGAAGTTGTATTGCTCCTAGGATACAATGCTAAATGATGGGTTCCTCCCTTGGAGTCTAAGGGACCGACGAGGCCCCATTGTGGATTGGACCATGGGCTGTTGGATAGCCATGGTTCCTACGATGTCGGTGACTTGGGTGGTTGTAGCGGTGGTGTTTGCGGTGTTCATGATGAATGGTTGAGGATATGACATAGTGAAGGGATATGGAATTAGAGTACTTAGTGCAGCGTAAACCCACGTTCGTGACGCATGGCGTATGGACTGGGTCTTAGCGTATAGGCTTCAATGACCAGCGTATAAGGGCAACGTGTAGGTATACAACGTATAGCGGTAGAGTAGAGAATCTACGGCGTGAAGCATATAGCGTATACACTAAGAAGCATATACAACGTCAGCGTACAGCGTAAACAGGGTTTATAGCATACAGAGCGTAGCGTGTACAGACGGCAGCGTAAATGAGTTTACGGTGTAGGGTGTAGACAGAGTCTTGTGGGCAGCGTAGACAAAGTCTACAGCGTAAAGTGAGTAGCGTATGGGTTAGCAGCGTAAATAGAATTGTGTGTGCAATGTAGATAAAGTCTACAGCGTAAAATGTGCAGGGTCAGCGTATAGCGTAGACAGGGTCTACAGCATATAGAGTGTAGTGTAAGTTTAGCAGTTGCGTATATGTAGACGGCGTAAATAGAGTCCTGTGTGCAGCGTAGACAAAGTTTGCAACGTAGCGTGTGTGGCGTACATGGACAGCGTAAACACTGGGGATTTTGTGGACAAAGTCAGCGTATGGTTAATAGCGTAGACGCTGAGAGACTTGTAGATGGTAAGTTTTAAACGGAGCAGTGTAGACGCTTTACAGCGTAGATGCTGGATAGTTTGCAGACAGTGAGTTTTGAACTGAGCAGCGTAGACGCTGGGAGGTTTGCGGACAAGGTTGGCGTATACTTGACAGCGTAGACGCTGGGAGTTTTGAAGCACAATAATTTTAGGTAGAGACCCTCCTTCTATCGCCAATTTCTGTACTGGCTGAAATCGTCGATCTCCGACTGGAAAGAAACAGAAACCGGGGGATCACCGGACATGCACAGAAGACCCTACCTTCTCTTGAGGGCAAGCTGGAATAGATGAAGGCAGAGTACCTTGAGTGGTCTGCACGCGGATCAGGCAAGGATTTCCCCAAGCGTACATCGAAGTGCTATACTCTGGGTTATATGTAAACAACATAATAGGCGTAAAGCAAAGCGTAAATAGCGTAATTGATGCGAATGGAGCGTAAACATAAAACAGCGTAAACAGTATACATGCAACAATTAATGCAAACTATAATAGATTTCAGGAAGAAAATGTAACAATGGTATATCAAAATGAGAGTTACAATGCACCGGTCTAACGTAGTTGTGGCTTTAACACAAGGCAGACGAATAGCCCCGGTGGATGTAGGGATGACTGTGGGCTGGTTCACACTCTAGGCACAGCGTAGAGGCTGTATGCTTAGCGTACAGGGTTCTCCAGTGTACAAGTTTCTTTGCTCTGGTTCTCAACATCTCTATTTTTCTCTGGTTTGCTTGAAATTGCCAATCGAGCTGGTTTTAATGAAAAATTTGGGCTTTTATACAAGTTTAGACGTTAGACTTGGGTTGGGCGACACGTGGTGCGTTGACCGGGTGCAAAAGCATAAAATTTACAAGTGTACAACATGTTACATCTGCTTAGCGTATACGCTGGGCATATATGCTGGGCGTATACGCTGTATCTTATGGGCGTAGACTCTGGGCGTATACGCTGGATGTGCTGGGTGTATACATCGAGCATATACGCTATGGATGCTGAGCGTATACGTCGGGCGTATACGTTGATGGCTACTGAGCGTATACGTCGGGCGTATACGCTGATGGCTGCTGGGCATACCAAGTCTTGCTCTGTAGTGCTATTTCCATGCCATCTTCGGGGATTGCATGTTGGGCGTATACATCAGTCGTACAAGCTGATCGTACTAGTGAGGCGTGTACGCTGGTCGTGTACGCTATGAACATTGGGCGTATACGCTGGGCGTATACACTGTGAAAGTTGGGCGTATACGCTGAGAATGTTGGGTGTATATGCTGAGAATGTAAACTTGGGCGTATACGCTGAGAATGTCGGGCGTATACGCTGAGAATGTAAACTTGGGCGTATACGCTGGGAATGCATACTTAGTAAAAATTAAGTATCTTGATCCTTGAAGTTGCCATGTTTGATACCAGATGTAGCCGTGGCCATCAGTAGGTCCCAAGGGACTACTCCTTGTTGAGTTCGACTCCGCTTGAAGCTGTCTATGGGCCCTTAAGCTTTAGCCATGCTGGGATCATCATGACTTAGCTAGATTCTTGTTGGAGAAGTACTAAGCTCGAACTTTTGTGGTGTTTCAGCGACTAGCAGAGACGTCGCTGATTTTGGGTCAAAAAGAACAGTTGGTTTTGCGTAAAAATAGAAGCCATTACAGGGTAATAAACCTTGCACTCCCCTATGTAGGTACCAACGCAATCCCTTGAAAAATGGGCATTCTTCTGGACTGTTTTCATTCATTTTTCTCTCAACGCGTATAGTGGCTGGAACTATTTTATTTTTACAGTAAAAACATTATCCAAACCTTACAATGGTGACTTTTATCAGGTTGATTTTAAGCATTCATAAACGGGATCGGCTCTTTTAGCTTTTCAACTCTTTTCAACCTTCCCTTTGCAAAGGAGCATGATAAATTTTTCTTTCTTTGATATCATCATTTGAAATTGGAAATACTATATCTTCATTCAACAAATTTCTACGTGAAACCTCTGGTAATAAAATATCAATAGGGCACAACCATCATATATATATATTTTTTGAATGTCTTCTATGGCTTATTCATATTTTATCACCTTTGTTGTTCCATGAAATGGCTAAATGTGCCAACATTTCTGCCCCCTTAAAAGCTTAAATAAACTTGTGCAACCTCATCTCAAAACTCAAACATCCTGAAATTTTCATTGAATCTTTACATTAAAAAAAAAATCTTTTTTGAGGACAATTCTCATTTAACATAAGGTGTGATGGGACAAAAACCTCATTCCTAAAAAAAACAAACAAATTGTACATTATCAAATCCTTTTTTCATGGACTATTCTTGAGATGGGAAGAGAATGGGGAGGATTCCACTTGTAGGAATCCTCATATCTCTAACCCTCTCATCTTTTTTCTCAAGTGAATTCTCATTTTCTTGGAGTGTACAAATTTTGTTTTCAACACCTCCTTTTCCAACCATCTTACTTTTTCCATTTGACGTAATGTTATCAATCATAAAAGGTTCACTATAGATGTATATCTAATTTGGTTCTCCTTTCCAAGGTAACCACATGTGAGAATAATTTGTTGATATGTAACTTGAGAAATTCTTGTTCCAACTTCTACTTAATAAGAGACTATGTGAATCTGGTATATTTGCCACTTGAATAGTTACTCTACTTCTGATGCGGGGTTCAAAAACAAATTCCAATAAGACATTTGGTAATTGACCCACAATCTTCACTCTACTTTTATCCACTTTAACAATTTTCTTATTTGACTTTTCAGGAATCAAGCCAAGTTTCTTACATATAGACAATGACATTATAGTAGACGTAGCTCCAGAATCAACCAAACAATTGCGCAAGTATTTATCCTTTAGCTTCATCGTCAAAAGAAAAGGAGGAGCTTCCTTATCATACGAGGTCCTTAATTTCTCATCATTAGACACATAACTTAACTCTGATTCTCTAACTCTCCCTTTACCTCTAATGAACTCTAAAGCCTTTCTTTGCTAATCTCCTATTTGAAGCAACTGATAAAAGCTAATATTGGCCTTGACATGTTTAAGGTCTTCAATCAAATCGTACTCTCCATCACCAATAAATCTTGGTCTCTTTATCCATTTTTTGAAAGACTGATTTGGAGTGCTTTGCTCTACTTGATTGTCTTTACCTTTATTCTTATCTCTTCTATTTGTCTCAAAAGCTTTTCTCTTAGTAGATGGATCAGTAGTAACATTTGGGGGTCTAGAATTAGTTAATCTCTCTTTAGATCGAAGATTATATCCATTTTCCTCATTGTTATTGCATTCTTCATCTGAAGACATATATTCTTCACAACTTAATAGAGAAGAAGTATCGCTAGATCCATTGCTAGAAGATTTACTTGCATAATGAATACTAGATAACTCATTATCATATTCAATATCAAGAAAGTTGGACATAATAAGGTCACTTCCATCCTCATCTTTTGCTAACTTAGTTTCTTGATGTTTATGCTTCCTATTTTTCCTTTCTTCCTTGATATTAACTCTTGCCAATGCTTTTTCAAGCTTTACTATTTTGTTAGACATATCTCTCATTAATTGTCCTTTTTCAGATTCTACTCTTTCATGTTCTTGCTCTATCTTAACATGAGATCGACCTGGTAAAGCTTTAAATTTAGCAAAATCTTGCATAGGAATCATAACTCTTTCTTCACTTTTTTGAATTGCAATATTTTCTTCAGTATTCAAGTTCAACTGTTTTTCTAACTATATAGCTTCACTAAAGTAGTCATTCAGTGTAGTTAAGTTTGGAGTTCTCCTTACCCAATGGAAATGTTGGGGTTGTTAGCCTTAATATAAATTTCTTTAAGCATTTCTTCTGATGGCCTATATTGTCTTTGAAAGAGTCCACAAATTCGTTGAAACTTGATGTTAAAATCTCTAATTGACTCTTTAACTCCTTGCTTAGCTTGTATCAACCCATAGTATAGTTGTTGTTGACCTAATTGATTACCAAACTGGGCCAAGAAAAGATTCTTTATTTCATCCCAACTTGTAATACTATTACTTGGTAAATTCGAATACCAAATCTGAGCCATATCCTTTAAATTTGATACAAACAACCTACAAGCTTGATCTTGATGTTGAATATTTGCATGAGCTAAAGCTAACTCAAATATGTGAATATATTCTTCAGCTAAATAAGCTTTTTCAGGAATAAAAGGCTCAGGCAAATATTTGTAAACTACCTCAGAATATCATTATAATTTTGAAATCCTAATGGTGTAACTCTTTGCCAAGGATTTGCCATCCTATTCCTTTGGATAGTTGAACTCTTAGACTTTCTAAATATTTTTTTACGAATCGATAAACTAGATATAATGGGTGATCTTCTTGATCTTCTAGTTTTCACTCCACTACTTGTTTCCAATTCAAATCTTTTTTTTCTTCTTCTTCTGATGAAGAATTAGTCTTAGAATCTAGAATATCTTTTGAAACTTTTGAACTTTCCAAACTATCAATCTTCTTGGTCATGAACCGAAAATAGTACTTAATTTCTTAAGCCTTTATAGTAACAAATAATTGTTGATGTGCTAAGATTACAAGGCTTATGAACCTAGAGGCTAAATTTTCAGCCCTCCTTCTA
>MNCI01001480.1:245682-318990 GCA_015680685.1 Gnetum montanum
AAAAAGAGAGAGGGGGGATACCCCCCCACCAAAGAAACCAGAGGAGGGGTACACCCCTAACCAGGGAACAAGCTAGAACAATGGAGAAGATGGGGGGGCCACCGACCTGGTGGAGGAGGGCAAGTGTCCCCCATCACCCGAGTCTGACAACCCCTTATGGGTTCGTTAGTAGCCGTTGGCGGGTGCAATCGGGGTGCTCCAGTTCATGGAGGATATCTAGAGTGTTTTGATGGTCCTCTATGTTCATGAAACTGGCCGCCTGCTAGATACCCTGCATGGATGACTCTTGTCAGCTCCTATCCTCCCTCGAAGCTCTCGCATTTGGATGGAAGTATGTCGAGGTTTAGCAGATATGTCTTCTGAGCTCGGCCTAGGAGCTCTCACAGCTAATGCCAAGAATGAGGTATGGACATCGCCTTCCTCTTAGCCATTGTCGAGTGTTGTGCTCATGGGCTCAGTCAAGCTACTGCTATCGCTGGTCCTCCTCCTCCTGAAGCTGCTCCTACTCCACCCGCTCCACCTGTTAGTGTTGTCTCTGGGTCACATCCTCTTGGATCAGCTCTTCTCGCACTTGGTCCTGGATTTCATCAATTAGGTGGGCCCTAGCAGCCTCAGCCATGAGGTCCTGCTTCCTTACCTATTGATGAGTCCATGTTGCACCTTTTTAATTAGTGCCTGTACATTATTGTGGTGTGCCACTACATCCAAAAACTATTACATATTAATGTGGATTTTACACTTATTCCCTAGAAAGATCCACTTGTTGGAGCTTGACATGCTTTTTCTTGGTGCATTGTTCAATGTTGGATGCTTTGACAACATAGAAATAACATTCTATTTAATAAGTTGTTGCCTTTCCTCAACACACCTAGCCTTCTAGGTCAATAACTTTGCCTTTTTCTCGAGCATCTTGCTGTGCAGTTTACCTTCTTTCCTAGACTCCCACTCCCTTGCCACCATACGCTATTAAATTGTGTGTTGAGAACTTGCTAATATTAAAGATGTGTGTCTCTGTCACTTGGGATACCTTCTACAGCCATGGGTGGGAAACCTTCTTTCCCATTTTTATGCTACCCATCTTAGGCCTTCCCTTATGGTAATAAGGAATAACAAACTTATGAATCATACAATTAATAAGCATTGAAAAATAGTGTATTATGAACATTTGAGTAGGTTTTTGGATGTTAAATAAGCATACATTACCCTTTTGTATATGATAGAGGTAATACACACATTACCATGGGATGTCATAGAACCTACCAGAAAGAAGAAGCTATGTGGAGATAAACATTACTATTACTTTTATTGAATCCTCTAAGAATTGAGTAATTAGAAGGCCTTTGAGCTTCTTTTGATACTTGGTGTTGGCTATTGGGGATAACATTTTTTGAAATTTATCTTCTTTGAACTTTTTCCATATTTCCATGTTCAAATTTAGCCATGAAACCTACAACCCACTTGGTAGAAAATATATACTCTTCTTGGGAAGGGTACCCACTTTTATCTAGTCAAATAATATATGAGTAAGCATAACTATTTTGATGGTTGACTTAGTGTTAACTAACATTATTAACTTCTACTATTGATTATATAAAGGAACTTGAAGTTTAGTTGTGGTTTCCACTTACATGTTCCCTTTTCGTTGAGATGGACTAACAAGTATATTAATACAATCTATAGTCTTGGAAACTATCCTAAAATAAGAACATTATCTAGTTTTATGTTCTAGGCACCTAGCTCCATCATACACTTGCATGTTTCCTACATGGGTGTTACTTGTTAGTTGTGATTGTCATAGTAACACATCCTATTTGGAAGGTGATAAAACTAGTGAAAGAATATTGTTGGATGAATTTCAATTAGAATTCAACACATAGTGTGGTAGGTTAATATTTTAGAGGGTCGTAGTAATGAGTAGTATGGACTATTTTAGAGGGTTGTAGTAATGAGTAGTATGGACATGGTAGTAGGGCTAGTAGGTAGAATAGATTATTGTACATAATACCCATAAGAATTGAATTGGAAGTAGGGATACTCTTATCTAGATGATGGCATCTTCCCTAATTATTTTCTAGTCTATGTAGTTTATGTAGATTACATATACAACCTAATAATTTATGCTTCTTCTCTTATTTACTAATAGTATTACTCTTGATGTTGTGGTGGTATCCCACTTGGGTAGTACTATGGTTGGTGATAGGGATATTGTTGTTTGGTAGTGGGATCTCTCATAATTATTTTCTAGTCTATGTAGTTTATTTAGACTACATATATAATCTACTAATTTATGCTTCTTCTCTTCTATGTTATTGCTCTTGATATTATAGTGCTCTCTACTTGGATAGTACTATGGTTGGTACTATTGCATATAGTTTTTTTATGAATACAAAAGCCTTCTAGACCTCTTTTTGTTAATAGTTTTGAAATTCATAGCATAAGCGCCTAATTCTTACATTAAGACAATCATGTGTAACATAACTAGACATGCACTCTTTTTATGTTTACATTGGCAAATGTCATAACCAACATTCTCATTAGATTCAAAATATAAAATTTTTGCTACTATAAGTACCTTATCTTCTTTCCTATGTATTTCTAATGGGACGTGATATCACATGGGCCGCGATATCACATCCCTTGCGATATCGCGTATGCAATATTGCATCTTCCCCTATGATATCGCATACGCGATATCGCAGTGCACCTCCAAGTCTATAAATAAGAGGTGGCTCTCCCTTGTTTTAGAATCTAGATCTAGACCTTAGCAAAACTCTGGCAGTTTTTCCCCTCCAACGATAGAATAATTTCCATGTGCCCGCAGTAGGAGCTCCAAAGTAAACGGATCTTTATTTGAGCAAATATTATACCTGAACACAAGTTTGTGTACGGAAATAAAGACAAATTGTTGGATAAACCTTGTAGTGCATGGAATAGGCTAAATAGGACTTTATTTATTGTTATTTTTTGTTCATCATTTAATTACTTTATTAGTTAATTAAATCTCTCTCAACCTTTCTCCCATAGTTAAGTGCATTCAGTATGACCACTTCGAGCATGTGCTTTACGCTTGGTAATCCCAGTAACGAATAGCATTTGGTAGCCAAGGTTGCATCAGTTTAGGGTGTGAACGGTAAGTGGGAATGGATACTGATGCTAGGTTAAATAAGGCTTAGTTAGCTAGTTAATTAGTCTCTTCACCCTTCACCTCACTAACATAGGAGATAAAACATAAAAATTATAAAAATCACATACCTCAGACTTACTTAACCATACAACCGTGACAAATACAAGTAAGTCTAGGAAGACAACAAATGATTAACCTTAAGTGTTTCATAAGGCATGTATCCACTTAGTGTACGGAGTTTGACCAAATCGCACGTGTAATGCTCATATTTGTATGGTTGTGTAGGGGTACCTTGCCACTCATCAATTTCTAATTTCTTCTCTTTCTCTTTCTTTTTATAATGTTTCTACCTTGTTATTGCTAGTTTTGTTTTCTCATTATGCTTCTCCATGATTTTAATCATAGTCATAAATTTTTCATCAACAATATCCCATATCTTATTATTCATATCCATAATTTCTAAAACTGATTCTTGGATTAACAAGGTTCTTTTATTAACCAAGTTATGTAAGAGTTTCTCTTGTTGAGTATCATAGGCTTGTACATCTTTCTTTTAGATGGATGTATTCCTGTTATACTCATCTACATGGTCTCATTTTTTAATCTCTCCTTCTTCTTTTACTACCTAATCGATGAGCTTTTAGATGTGATGGGATTTTAGTTCTAACAATCACACCTAGGTATAGATCCTAAGAGTCCTACATGTTCTATTCCTAAATCCATCTATAATTTGATGAAACTACTCTTTCTAGAAAAACAAATAGTCTAGGAATCTATGGAATAATGACTAATATTTTCACAAAGTTGCATCAATTAACTCACACATTTCTTAATTCTATCCCTAAATTTACTTTCTAAGATTAGCCACTTGTGAATAGGTCTCGTAATTTTCATTAAAAACATCTAGCATCATGCTCAATCAATGGATAAAATCACATTCTAATAATTGGTACCAAATTTTAGCTTCTTTATTGAGTAACCTAGAAAATATTTTGAGTTTCTACCACTTCCTCTCAATGTTCTACAAAGCACAAGCATCATGGAAGGCTTGCATGTGGTTCTATAGACTAGCTTTATAGATTCTCTTAAATCTTAGCATATTATTCATGTTAAGCTATTTGATATGACTTGCTTTCTAATGCTTGTTGAGTACATAAATTATCTCTTGGACCTACATTATGCTTCTAGTAATCTTAATATGTTTCTTTCTTTCATCATGTTCATATTCATGTTTTCCTCACTACCTTATTATTCTTTGAGATTCCTTGTTAATGTCTCTTTCAAGACTACTTTGAGGATTCCTCTTTGCTTAGTTTTTTTCCCAACATGTCTATGCTCTTTTTTATAGAAGCCTTTAAATGAAGGTGATGATGAAGAGTTATCAAAGGAGATATGTTAAATTTTTTTTCCTTATCGTTGGATCTCTATTCCCATATGTTCTTGTCTTGTTAGAGGTCTTAGACCTAGGAGGTATCCTGGTATTTTGATTCTACTTAACATCAATTAGGTTTATCCCAAAGAAAGAACATGCAATTACATTCCATAGCTTTTCATTTCTAAAATTATAGGAGGAATGTAAGGGACCCCTTCAAGCAGATCTATGGTGGAAGAAACTCTTTGACCAATTGATCACATCATCATGTTCTAAGTTAGAAATAAAATGGCACATTATTTTTGTCCTTTTTATATTCTTAATTTACATACTTGTTTCTATTTATACTACCTTAAACCTTATTAGGCATGTAAGTTTTAGTGATTTTCTTGTTCAAATAATAATCACCTAAAGCATGATCCATTCTAGTCCACATTAGCATAACCTAGACAATGGAAGGAGTTGATCTTTTTGGATACATTACCATGTTGTCATGAATGTTCCTCCATTAGAGTTATTTTTATTGGTTTCTTGATGAACGTATGTGATTGTGAGTTGTTGTGGAACGTATGGATGGGGAGCGGTAATCTCACATACTTCATACTTTTGGGGATGAAGAATGCCTCATAAGTGGTTAAAGCCTCATTCTCCAAGTGACAAAAATTCACCTAATGTCTATATTTGGGCTTGGAGGGTTAAAAATGCCTTTTGGAATGCTAAAAATGGTAATTTGATGGGTTTTATGGGGATGTATACACTTTTCTACATTGGAAACACCTACAAGGGGGAAATCTCACCTACCCCCAGCATGGAGAGGCAGATCTCAACGTGGAGAAGTGGGGGGAGACATAATGCCTAATGTTGAGGAGTTTGGTCTTCTTTCCCAGCATGGAAACCCACATCCTCAGCATGAAGGCTTCTCACCCCAGCATTGAAACTCCTCTCTCCTAGCGTGGAAGAAACATAAGCAAGATTTATACACTCCATTGACTATAAGGTTGACCAACCACTTTAGCAAGGATGGCAGAAGCCTCAACATGGAAGATCTACCTCTAGTGTAGAAGGTGTGCCCTTGTTACTATTTATAGTAAATGGAATGGCCATAGGGGATGACACTTACTATATATGGTAAACCCCAAAATTTGGGCATCCATCTCACTTGTACGAGGTAGAAATTTGCAACAAATTTACAATCAATTTGCAACAAAAATCATGGCTCAAAACATATAAAACCAAAACCCCAACATCCCTTTTAGGTTCCACACATTTGCATTTCCAAGCACATAGCAATTTTGGCTTCTAAGAGCTCTTGCAACCTTGTAGGAAAGCAACCTCTTGGAGCTCCCTAGTGTGGAACCTTTGCAGCCATATTACCCCCTTTGCAACCCCCTTGAGACTTGTGGATTTTTGGTGTCAACAATGCATTTCTAGGATTTCCAGCCCCCAACATGGAGTAATCTCGCAACCAAATTTCTCAATTCTCTAACCTCCCAGTAGTGACCCAAGTTGTAGATTTGAAGTCTTTGTAGAGGAGGCTTAATAACATTAGGAGTGTCTAAGCACCTAAATCGTGAAGCAGATCACATTAGCTTCAACAGGCTCTAAATTCCTACTCCAATGAACCCCCTTTTTACTCTATCATGGGCAACTCTTATACACATCCTTGAACTCATTCTTTATTTTATAAACAAAGTTGTAAAATTTCAATTTGTGTGCAAGATATTTTTCTTTTGATTTTCAGATATGCATTCATGTTATTTGCATCATTCATTTTGCATTTCATAAGTCCTTGGGTGATTTACTAGACCATCTAGGGCACCTCGAATCCCATTTTTTGAAAGTCCCTGGGGATTCAGGGTTGAGATTGCTACACTGGATCTATCAATTTTCCAGTGATCAATTTTTTTGGTTCCAACACCCCTTATCTGGAAAAAGGTAAAAATGAAAGCAAACCTTTCTTTATTTATAGGATTAAGGAAACCAAAGGTTTGGACAAAGATTAAATAGCTCATTTTTAAAAAATTATTTTTTAATTCATGATATGATTATTACTTGACTTGGACAAGCAAGCTCTCATGAGAGAATGGACATGTGAGGGTGATAACACTCAAGAGAGCCACGTGTCCCCATTAAATGAGTTCTTCGTCTTTTTTCTAACCATTAATATGAAGTGGAAATTTCACATATTAAAAAGAATATATGTTATCATAATCATGTCATAAAGTATACATCACCATCCCACATTTACTTATCTCTTGTAGCCCACCTTTTGGCCTATTTGAAGTCACTTTTACTTTATAAGCTATCAAGGTTTCTAATTTATTTATAAGCTTTAGGCATTGTAGAGGGCACACTCTAAGCTACCAAGTTTAAAGAATTAGATCCCATCCATTGTTGATGTTGTTATTGTGGCAAAAGAAATAAATTATAAGGATAAGACACCTAATTAGATTAAGCCCTCTTACCCTTTTTCTTACTTTCACTAGTCTTGCCCTATGGTGTAACTACTTTCATAGCTACTTTAACAACTTTATTAACCAAATCCTTAATGCCTAATTCATCTTTTGATTTAATACATCTAAAACCTTATCAACAACATAGGTAAGGTTCACTAAATTCTTCTTAGTTTTCATGCTCTCTTGCATAAGGAATTTAACAACATCGAAGAGTTGAATCTTACATTCAACATTTATCACATCCTTTTAACATTTGGATTTTATGTTGACTTCCTTTATATTAGCATGCGTATGTCATTCACCTTCTAATCTAGTTACAAAATATAACATAATTACAATTTGAGTCACTAATCTTTGATAGAAATTACTCATATCCTACATATCCATTCTTTCATGATTTTTTAGCCATCCTTTTACCAAGTACAATAATTAGTCACGTTTTTTGAACCCTTGATTTGAACACTAATTAAACATGAGATTATACCATTTTATGGCTACATCCATTGATTCATTAATATCTTGCTTCCATCTTGCTATCTTCTTTTTAGCATTTTCAACTCAAGCATAAGACTAAATTTGACATTAAAAGTTCTTAACATTTCTACATAAGAGGAGATAGAATTGGATAAAAGAACTTAATACCATGTTTTAGCATGATTAGTGAGTATGCGGGGAAAATGATGAAGTTTTTGCCACTCATTATCCAAACATTGTAGCTCACAAATGATGAAAAATTCTTGAACATGAAGTTATGGATCATCATTCAATTGCTTGTTGAATGTAAAAATCCTTTTTAAATTTTCTCTTCTCAATACTTTTAGTTGAGATGCAAACTACATAAATTTAACACTAGTAGATTCATGAAAATGATGGATCATCCATACTATCAACACCTTCATTCAGATTAACGTAAAAAAATGAAGAATGATGGACTACTTTAAGTTACCACAAGTGTAGCTTAGAACACATGGACAAAGATGCATAGAACTTCTTCTCCTAGAATCATTCATGTTATAGCAATGCAAGTCTCTAGGAGAAGGTCCTACTTGCTTTTGAGCATGTATGCACTCATACTCTTGCTCCATAATCATATCATGAAGCTCTTGCCTCTTATGAGTAACATACTCTAATTGTTGGGGAAACATGAATTTGTAATCCACCAAATCCTTAATAAATCCTTGATTGGACAAATACTTCTCAAGTAGTAGGTTTAGCTTTTCTAGGTTCTTTGCAAAATCGTCCATGTACATCACCTCATCATCCTAGTTTGTCTTGATGAAATCTCATCGTAATAGGAGGTGTTTCTTTATTCACCATGTTTTTAAAGTAATTTTGATCAATTAAGGCTTTTTGTACAATTTATTTTCTTGTTCAATTCAACCATGATTGCTTTAGTTCCTTATTTTCTACAAAATTAAGAATTAAGAAAAGGAAAATTGTAAATGTAAAAATAAAACAAGAAATTCATAGACACATTCGTCAATAATGATGTCAATGATATGGTCTCCCCTAGTCGAGATCATAAGAGGTCTATTAATGGTATGTGTAATGAATTAATCATAAACATTGAAGATGATAGAGATGTGAATTACAAAGTTTACTTGCATATATTGTTGCATTACATAAATATGAATGTTATAGTATATATAATATAAATGAGGAAACCTATGTTGCCAAGGTAGGAAAATGATATTTTTATAATGTTTATGTATTTTATAAATATAAATAATTCAACAATAAATAAAACTTATTGTAATCCCTTGCGAGACAAGTGTAAGGAAAAAATTAAATACACATGCAAACCATGCCACAATCTCTTATGGGATAAGTGTGACACTAATACACAAAGCAATAAAATCTTTTCAGTTACACCCTTAATGGCCCAACACCATTTCGTATAAGTATGACCTTCTCAAGCAAGGCAAAATTATCACAAAATTCCACATAACTCTGTTAATCTATTTAAAGGAATTAATTAATCATAATTTCTAAATTTAATAAATAAATTTATAAATGAGATATTATTCTTAAGATTTAATAAAAAATAAAAAAATTAAGAAAATCAAATTAAGCTTATTCATTGCATAAATACTTGACTCCATTTTAATTAAATGGTTTTGGGTTACGTAAGAAGAAAAACACTTCAACAAAGTCTAGCTACACAATAAAGTGATAACTTAAAAATAGAAAGAAAAAGAAATAACATCTTAATTCAAGAAGGGAAGAGAAGCACTTACCAAAAAATACAAAAGAAACTTATTAAAAAGTCAATTCTCTTGTGAGCTCTTTTTTTAAAGGTATGGATTTGTAACAAAAGTGGCAAGGTAGTGTCTGAGGTAAGGAAGTGCACTACATGAAGTAGCACACCAAGTGAGGTAACACATTAGGTAAGGCAACATACCATATGAGGTAGTACACCATGTGAGGTAGTGTATGAGGTTAGCTAGTGCACAAGGTGAAACACTACCAATGGTGTATCACCACTCACTAAAACAATCCCAAACTATAGATTTGAATGCACATAAATAATTTCATGCATCCAAGGTTACATAGAGATATAGAATTTTCACTAAATGTCTCATTTTTTAGGATCTTAATTGTAGATACAAAGGATTTAATGATTGGAGACAAAGATATCTCCTATCTTTATAGTAGCTTTGGCTACCCAATTGTTCCAAAACGTATACACCTTATCTAAAAACCACTTTTCATTGGTGAATAGTATGGGCAATAGTGGAGAGGTTTGTAGGTACTTTCTCATCTCCTATGGAGTGAACTCTAAGAAGGGTTTGAATTTTAGCTTAGTGAGTACATTGGCCACAACTACCTTGTCATTAATGGCTCTAATACACTTCTTAGGAAGTATCATTTGTTTTGCTATTATAGCAATAGATGGTGATGGTGCCTCTTCTTGGATAGATTATTGAGTTTGGAGTACTGGTTGGTGCACTAAGTGTACCTACTACTCTTCTTATCCTTGTCCCCTAGCCTAGGATTACTACAACTAGTCTCATCCTTGTCTACATCTATCCCTTGACATCTTCTCTCTTTGTTGTGAAGGTTTATTGGCCTTAGGAACATGTTTTGGTGCCATCTTTAGTTACCCAAGGGGTAATTATTAGTTTTTTAAGATTTATTTATGATGATTCAAACCCTTATCAATCCATTGGTTAGACCAAAATTTCAAAAAATATGACATTTATGGTATAAGGTGATTGTGAGTCTTATATTTCTAGGGCCGTAAAGCAACTAAGAGATCATTTTATTAATTATTTTTAAGGTTATCTAAAACTTTCAAGAATGGGATTAGAAAATTTTTTAGTTCATGTCTTTGTGGCTCCCATGATGAAGATCTTAATTCTAAGAGCTCATTGGTTTTTTAAACAAATTCAAATGAACACTTGGATAGCAAGTTATGATACTAGGAAGGCTTTGGAACTTGAAAATGGAAAGAACACCTTTTGTGTTTTGAGCAAAATGTGAGAGAAATGAGAAGGGGTGTTGAGTATTTCTTTTTTTTGTTGTGATATCACAAGGATTGTAGTATCTGTGATATGAATTTTCCTTAGTATTTTAGCCTAAACTTTTGTCATTTTTATGCATCTAATGGATCCCATAGCTCCTTAATGATTGCTAGGCTAGAGTGTAGATTCCATTGATGTTTGAAATAGTTGAAATCATAAAAGATGAATCTTGTTAAATCAAAGTTGAGAAAAAATGAGAGGTTTTAGGAGAAAATCATGAAAATTTAATTTTAAATTAAACAAAAAAGTGAGGAGAAGTGTGTTCCATAATGATGCACAAGGTCGATGAAGTTAATCATAATGCTCTAGAGAGTGTGAGATTTGTTATTGATCATGATTCCCAATAGTTATACAAGTTTGGTGTAAGGGGTTGCACCTCAATAGATCCCAATAGGACCCAATCCATAACTTCCAAGAAAATTTAGCTTAGAAAATAAGAATAACATAATAAAATAGAGAAAATTTTCCTTATATTAAGATAATTCTCAAAATACATAGAAAATACATCAAATATGAGGAGCCAAGCTTAACTCATAACTCTCCCAAGGATCTTAGAGGTCACACTTGTCCTCTCTTAATCCTTAATTTCTCACAATGGAGCCCAGGCTCAAGACAAAAGACTTNTAGATGTTTCCCAAGTCTTCTCACCTTCTCCCTCACTATTTTCATTTTGCTTTGGTTGTTTCTCAAATTGGAATGACATTTTTAGAAGTTTCCCCATGTGTCTAGGTCATCTCTGGTGATGAGTCCCAATATCAAACTCACGATATCAAGGCTAACCAAGTGACATCGGATACGTGATCTTGGAACCTATCTTTTTGCCTATAAATAAGAGATAGGGGCATTTGGTTTTGAAATTAGTTTTCTTAATCCCTGATGAGTGGCTAGGTATCCCTATGTCCAACCATACGAATACGAGCATTCACGTTCGATCCGGTCAAACTCTGCGGACAAGCTAGTTGTGGTGTCTAGATCATTACACGTTGATCGCAGTTCGCTGTCTTCCCACCTGGACTAGTATTTGCTTTGGCACGTATGGTTTAGTCCAAAGTGAGGCGTATGATGTGATCCTAAACTAATGCTACTCCTAGAGACAATGGAAAATAATCTTAATTAAACTAATATGCAATAGAAAATGAAGTCAAAGCTAGCCTAAGTGCGATGAGCATTCGTTCCTTAACCATCCGTACACATCTTGGACCTCGTGCACGACTACTATTGGGATTACCAAGCGCAGATCCTAGGTATGCTACTGGGTTACCAAGTAGTCACACTTAAATGCTCGTGATTAAGTCATACTCATCCCACATTTAACAATAGGAATAGTAAATTAAGATAAAGAAATATTAACTAAGAAAATAATAAATAACAATAACAATTAAACAATTAAACTAAGTGAATGTTGCAATGATGAAGTAATCTCGATCTTTATTTCTGATCATGTGTGCGTCCAAGTACATCACACTCAAATAAAGGTGCCACACAATTACAATCATCACACTGTAGGCATGCACTGGGAAAATATTCTAACTCCTATGAAAACAAAATGAAAGGGCTTCGCTACAACTACTAAAAATATTTCTAAATGAGGTGGAAGGCCCTCTTATTTATAGGCTGGGATAGGCGGCTGCGTAAATGGGGCCATGTCAATGCAGGAAGGCTACGTCGACGAGGCCGGATATACGGGGCCCCGTATACACGGCCTAGTCAACACATCGACTATATAGCACTTCATCATACACCCACGACCGAGTAAAAACTCATCCTTGAGTCAAAGAAAGTGAGGCACAGGCTCAATTGAATACACAGTGGATAGGTATGGGAATATTGAATGACTAGAAATTTATTCATGCCACGGTGGAGAATTATACAAAATTTGGACACAGAAATAAAAGACAAAACTTGCAAAACTCATGGGGGTCCCGGGAGTGGTGGCTCCTCCATGGGTGCCTTTCCTTTGTCCTGTGCATCAAGCTTCTAAGATTGATACCATTGAAGAAGCACATGATGTTTTCTCCTCTTCTATTTGAGGATTATGAGCCATCCATGTTGATGTTCTAATGTTTGATGGAGTTGGCACTTTTCATTGACACGGCAGTTGTGGGAACACTTGATTGGCCTTAACATGCCATGTCATAAATAGCCATCGTTCCTCTTCATAGGCTCAGGTACTAACCTCTCCTCCCTTTGCTTAGATAGATTATGCAGTGACAAGAGGTTCCTGATGGATGCTGAATGATTGTGCCTCCTACTCTGCATGTTCTGCATGAGGTCCTTAGCCTCTGCCTTCCCCAGGTCATGTGTTTGCACCTTGAGAAGGTCCTCCGTGTCATCATCTTTTAGGGGCCATCTATAATCACACAAGGATCAATCATTAGTAAGGTTAGTGAAAAATTTCAATGATTTTATACCTTACTCATTTTCTTTAATAAATATTGCATTCTTTACTAAGTGTGATTTTAGAGTTAGAAAGTTTTTCAAGAAAGTTGCCCTAAAATTTTAATGTTGGACCTGATTTTGAGAAACGTTTGATAAAATAATGACAAAGGAAAGAATAGATTTGGCAATGAAATACTCGGAGGGTATAAGATGATGTCGTGGTGTGCAACAATGTACAAATTACAAAAGTCACGCAAGTGAGTCCTCCCCAAAGCAGGTTCCAACTATATGCCTTTGTGTAACCACACCTTAAGATGTCTGTAGGCACTAGAAGGGTTAAATGTAATCTATACCGATGCAACAAAGCACACACATGTTGATACCACCATGATAAAGTATGAATTCAATGCTATACAAGACACGAGTCAGAAATACATGAATAGCGAGATGGAATGAATCAGAGAAGGGATTATAGAGATTGGGACATGAGGTAACTGACTTAGGGCATAATGAATCCTACGTGTAAAGTATGATTAACATGTCATTAACCCATTGTTCCAAGATCAGGACCAAGTCCATTCATCTAATTAGTAACATCGCATTGTTTCATCCCATGATGAGCAACTATGAGAGTGCCATAACAACAAGGCATATGATCACTTGGCTTTTTATTCAAGGGAGGAGTGATTTTTGTTTTGTGGCACTTCCTTTTTCTTTTTCTTTTCTATCTTTCTCTCTTTTTTTTTTCTTTTCCTTTTTCTTTGAATACTAAATCCAGAGAAGCCACCAACCTTCAGGCATGGATGCATGTCTTTCTCGTGGGACCCCCTAGAATTGCATTGGATTTTTGAGTGCCCGTTTGATTACTCTTACTCCCATTTTTCGTTAGATCTACAAGGATCTTAGTACAACCATGTTGCATGACAACTCCCACAGACATCACCAAAGAGAATCCTCAAGTCCCCTTGATGTCACACCCTAATCATTCCCTCTTGGTCCATCCTTCTTCATTCTAGGTACAATGAACAAAAATTTAATTTTAAGTTCTAAGGATCTCAAGGATATCACTGTACCCTCGAACAGAACCTCTTATTTGTAGAATGGATGAGTGGGTGCAATGGGCTCACTATCCACATAATTGATTGTCCAAGACTTAATAACATAGAAAAAACCTCAACCAATGATCCACATGAGTGTTTTATTCTTAGATGAGATTACTTACAAAAAGATAAAAAGACAAAATAATAAAACAAGAAATTAAAAGGTGAAAAATTGGAAAACAAAAAGTTGAAAAATTAAAGAAACAGAAAAAACATTTATTAATTCTATGTTGTTAGAATGGAGGATACCCCCCATAACTAAATGGTTGAGCATGGCTAGAATTAATGAATGGAAGGTAGGGATCCTTGCATGTTGAAAATATTGGACCTGGTCATACTTACCCCATTGGGGTTCACACACTTGATTAGGGTTGACATAGTGGGGCAAGTTATAAGATGTGGTTAATTTATAAGGAGTTGACCCACTATGGTACTTGTGATCGTAAGATGGTATGCAAGGATCAACATGTCTCCCCTTATGGCAATATTCATTGGGCCCTAGGGTTCTTAGAGTATTGAGTGGTGGCCCAGATAGAGGAACATGAGGCGTTGGGTTCGAAGAGGAAGATGCACCACAGTGTTGGATTTGTGCTGAGTTGGAAGATGCAGTGGTTTCTGAATTGTGGTGTCCCTTTCGACAGTCACGTCTAAAGAAGGGACGCCTTTGATGTTGTGAAGGACCTCCACTACTGTTGACAGTAGCAGCATAAGTAATGTTCGCAGGTTGGTGCTGTGGTGCAAAATCTTCTGGCATAGTTGGCAATGATGTAGAAGGGGGTGAAGTATGAGAATATTGAGGTTGAGGAGAAGTGTAAGGCACATGAGGTGGTGATATTGTTTGAGAGGACATGGTTGGATAGCACTCAGGAGAATGATAACAATGAGGTGAGGTAGAGGATGCTGATCTTGTTGGAGAAATAAGGTGTTGAACATAATAAGCATTTGGTGCTAGGACAAACAAAGGGTATGGTCCAGTTGGCAGTGGCCTCCCCCATGATTGAGGTTTTTACCACTATGGTCAAACACAATATTTCTGTATGAACTCTGGATGTAACATTCCTTCCCAATGCTCATGTAAATGTGAAAAAACTAGACATTGGCCTTTGGGGTGATCGTACAAATAGACGTTACATTGATACGTATGATTGGTAGTTGAGTTCTTATCCTTATTCTCTTCTACCCTTTGTTTCGATTGTCGCGTGGTGTCCTGTCCTATTTCTCAATTTGGCATAGTTTTTCCTCTAATAATGTTGGCATATTCTCCACGTCTTTCATGTACCCAATCCATCATCTTATTAATCTTTGCCTCAATTTCATCTAGTGATTGTAGGATTAGCAAAGATGATTCCACCTCCTGAAGTGAGTTGATTTCTCCTCTTCATGATCATGAAGCCTTGTTAAGTTGAGATTTTGGTCCTGTTGAGAACCTTCAACATTCTCCCATTTGGTTACTTCTCCTTCTTCTTTTGCTATCCTCTTAATAAGCTCCTGGAGTTGATGGGTTTGTAGCTCATATAGTTAACCTCGGGCGTACATCCCTAGGGTCTCCCTTGTTTCATTACAGAGTCCATCTATGATATGGTATATTAGCCTTTCCTCAGAGAACCTATGGCCTGGGCAGTTGTTTAACAGTGCATAATATCTTTCTAAGGCCATGTCCAAGGGTTCATGTTGCTCTTGTTTCCATTCTTTGATTTTTGTCCTCAAGGCTAATACTCTCGCATAGGTTTGATATCTTTCATTGAAAATTTCTACCATTGTCGACCAACGTCGAATTGATTTCGATTTTAATGACCTACACCATACTTTTTCTTGCCCAACGAGTGTTAGAGGAAAGAGCTTAAGTTTTTTCCACCTATTATCAATATTTTTCCATGTACAGGCATTGTAGAAGGCTTGTAAATGTTGTTGTGGGTCTGAATCATAGCCTCCTAAAAACTTGGGAAAGTTGTTTAAATCAAGCATGGGTAGACGACTTTCCTTACGATGCCTACGGGCTATTCGAACAACCTCTTGTATTTCTGTTAAGCTTGTAGTGGCCAGTAGGGGTTCATCATCATCAGGTAAGTTATGCTTTCATGCATTGGGATGATGTTGTCTTCGTTTATGTTTATAAGAAATCCCCACCTCGGGTTTCGTACTCTAATCTTCATTATCATAATATTCATTGGTTCTCCAATGAATTGCCTCACTAGATGTGGCATTATTATAGTCTTGTAGGAGAGCCATGGTTGTGAAGTTGTGTGTGAAATTACGTGTGACTTTTAATAATTATTTCTTCTTAAAAGATATATCATTAAGTCCTTTACAGCGACCTTGTATGATATAACTAATCTAAATAACTAGCACCATCCTCAGCAACGGTGCCAATGATGAGCGGCTAGGTACCCCCTACGCCCAACCATACAAATCACGGGTGTTCACACGTGACTCGATCAAATTCTGTAGACTGTAAGCACTTAACATACACCAGACTCTAACCAGTAAAACCTTTGGGTTAGAATGGTTGCTGTCTTCCTAATCTCACTTGTGATGTTCTATTTATGATGGATAAGTGAGATTAAGGCTAATGATTTTTATATCTTTTTTCATATCTTTTGGTGGCTAATTAAGGTATGAAAAGTAAGGAATAAACTATTATCTAATCTATAATTATCCTAGATTATACTCTAACTATTCCTCACATAAGTGTCTGATCCCATCTTCCGAGCACGTTTTGAGCATCTCCTAACACTTCTGGATTACCAAACATTAAGCATCACTAGGCTTACCAAGTGTTTGATTTACGTTCAAGATGGTCGTACCTATGGCCTTTATGAACTACAAGTAAGAAATAGTGATTAATATAACAATAATAGAAAATTAAGTAATTGATAGGTAATTAAAAAAGTAGAAACATATTAAACCATTGAATGCATAAGATAGCTAAGTCCAAATGCTACAAGGAATGCTTGAATAGTTTGTCTTTGTTGTCGTCACACCAATGGGCTCAAATACATCAACACTTGAATAAAGAGCCGATCACTTTTCTTACACCTGTTGTGGGCACTTGGATAATATTCTATCTCTTACGGGAACAAACTATAAGAGCTTCTCTACAACTAATTGAAAGATTTCTAAATGAGGTGGAAGGCCCTCTTATTTATAGGTCGGGATAGGCGGCTGCGTATACAGGGCCACATTGACATAGGAAGGCTACGTTGACGGCGCCATGTCGATGCGGCTGGATACACGGGACCCCATATACACGGCCTAGTCGACGCATCGACTATATAGCACTTCATCAGTCCCTTACCTAAAATCTTGTAGTTTTTCCTTTTTAGAGTTAGAATTATTGCTGAGTGCTTGTAGTAGGAGTCATAAAGCGAACGAATCTTTATTTGAGCATTGTGTACCTGAGCACACCTTATGTTCAGAAATAAAGATGAACTTTGTGATAAACCTTGCAACATTTAGAATAGCTTAATTATTTCATTAAATGTTATTTATTGTTATCTACTACTCTCATTAGTTAATTAATGTTATTCCTATTGACTTGTTAATTATCAATGAATTAGCACACTCAGTATGACCACTTTGAGCATATGTGGAACACTTGGTAATCCACTAACGACTAGCATTTGGTAATCCTAGTAGTGCTACACTAGTTTAGGATATGTTCGGCAAGTGGGAACGGATGTTGGTGTTAGGACTAGTTAGAGCATAGTTGATTAGTTAAATTAAATTAGTTACTCAATTATTTCATTTCTCCATTTTAAGCACTAGGAACATAAAACATAAAAAGCATAAAAATCATATACCTTAAGTCTACTTAACCATACAACTATGCCTTACAAGTAAGCTTGGGAAGACAATGATCACATAACCCATCCTTGTTCTATGTAAGAGCATAAGCATTTAATTCTTGAAGTTTGACCAGATCATGTGTGAACGCTTGTATTCATATGGTTGGACGTAGGGGTACCTCACCGCTCATCATTGGCGCCATTGCTGGGGATTTTATTGTTTGTGCGCTAATTAGAACTTAGGAATCCTCCCATCATTGGAACGAACCCTTAGGGTTAATTATCTTAAAATCATTAGAAAAAAAAAAGAGAAAAGTATTGCACACTAAATAATCAATCATGTTTCCTTCTTCTTATGAGAGTGCTTCACCACCTAGGTCTGAGACAATGAACAATCAGAGGCATAGTACACATGATGATCCTTCAGTGCCCTAATAGTTTCGCTTGGTATATGCTCATCTCGATGAGTATATACTAGACTTTACCTTTATCCTCCACTAGGATGAACAGTTGCAATGGCGTGATTTAGAAGGTAACATAGTGTTACCTTCCTATCGCTCAATCCCAAGCATGCTTCTTTGTGCTCTCACACGAATTGGTATGTAGCACTTATAGGTAGAATACATTGTGCATGAACACGACTCGAGAGAGTATCGACCCATGGAGGCACAATGTCAAAGGGACCTACAACAAGAGAGACATTACAAATCTATGAAGGGAAAGTGATCTCAAGATGTCCCGTATGTCCTAAGTGAAAATGAGGGTGGTGAACCTGCCTCGGAAAGTTTTCCACAAAATGATGTTCCTCCCATTAACTTCAGTCAAGAAGTTATGTATCAAAATCTTCACTCAACTATCCATAACCCAGGTTCTAATACCAACAGACACAAAGGGTCTGAAAAAGAAACACGAACACGTGACAGTGATGGACATTCTAATCGTAACTACGATCGAGGCCACAATCACCAAAGAGAAAGTGACAGGAACTGGCATGATGCCAGTCCTCCTTCCTCTTCACATTCATCATCTCCTTCATCCTCACCTTCAAAATCTGAATGCAATTGTAAAGGATGAGACCATGAGGATAATGGTAGACGAATTAGAGATCATAGACAAAATAGTCAAGAAAGCGGTTAGGGTAGTCTAGAGAGACACATCACGAAAGAAGGGAGAGTAGGAAACAGCATAGGCATCATATATTACATAGATAGTACAATCACGATGAACCCCTACTCATCACCCGAAGTATGTTAGATATAACTGAGGCCATTAGGATCCCAACAAGGCACCAAAAAGATAGTAGGATAAAAATCCTAAACATGAACAACATCCCACAATTTGAAGGGGGATACAATGCTGATCCTCAAAACCATCTACAAGAATTTCATAGTGCATGTGCCTTGCAAAATATAGAAAACAAGTGGCAAAAACTAAAGTTGTTTCCATGGACACTAATAAAGGAAGCGGAAAGCTGGTACCAGTCCTTAGAACTAGAATCCATTTGTCAATGAAGTACCATGTTAGAGCTATTCAACGATAAGTATCAAATGTAGTCCTAAATGTCCAACCTGCATAAGCAAATCCAAGGATGGAAACAAGGAGGACATGAACCCTTGGATGTTGCCATGGGCCAATATTATGCACTATTGCATTGTTGCCCTGGCCATGTTTAGTCACAAAGGGAACAACTACACCATCTCATATATGGGCTTAGGTATGAAATGCGAAGAACCCTTGGGACTTATGCCCAATGAAGGCTATATGAGCTTAGAGTCCATCAAATACAAAGATTTTTGGAGCAAGTTACCAAGGAGGAAGGTGAGTTAAGGAAAAGAGAAAGTTCAGAGGAATACAACAGAGATCCTTCCCTCCAAAAAAAGGAAGTTAGATTTTGTGAAGATGAAGAAGAGTCACCACGTGAAGAGATGGTAAATAGGAAGACTTTGCCCATTCAAAAATTTGTATCAGAAGTATCAGCAAAGGTAGATCAAATGTGGAATTTCCTATATGATAAATTTCAAACTGTTCTAAAAATAGTAGAGTCTAGAGAGCAAAGTAGTGATTGAGAGAGAAGGAAAAAGAAAGAAGCTGAATATGCATGTAACAAGGGTAAGGGCAAAGTTGCCATCATTGAAGAGGTTGTGGATTAGGACACAGAAAATGATGGTGGATGTGAAATATGCCAATATGACCATCCTAAAGGATGTTGCCCAGTAGTGTCACATCTGTAAGAGTCTGGGGTGTATGAACTAAACCCATGATTAAATAGATGGCAAGCACCTAGAAGGTTACCTTATCCTCAAGGTAACCTAAGGCAGTTCCACCAACCTTTCACATATTATCCGAGTGGAGCCTCACCAAAACTGAATGAACAGTATCAACAACGACAACACCCACAATCATGGGGGATATCACTACCATGTCAATAATACCCTTACCGTCAACTTGACTCATACGGGTATTACATTTAGCAGCCAATCTCTCCATGTGATTCTACAAGTCACATTGCTCCTTAGCCTCACTACTAGGTTCATGAGTACTATAGAACTCCTTCTCCTAGGAGTGATGTTCCACATATGTACTATCCTTCTCATCTGACTGCACCTCTTCCACCCTTAGCTCCATTACCACTTGCTCCAACTATGTAGGGTGAGCTCCCTACCTAGCCACAACAATGTGATGCTACAAGGGCTATCAATCCTCAACATCCTATTGGTTCGAACAATCGATCAAAGAAAAGACCTTTCTTTAGAACCAAAAGTCCAACCAAGTCCTTACAACCACAAGTGGCCAATTCTCCAAATTCCTCACTACCATTCAAATCTTCAGAGCTTCCTTTGAACCAAAAATTGCACTCAACGCACACTATCATGTTAACTCATACCATCACTGATTGGATCAAAGCCAGCCATCTTTCAAGGAAATTCTCTAATCTTGGAAGTCCTCTTATATATTTGCAAATTTCTGAGAATGAGCCTTGAAAAGCTCTTTTGGATTCAGGTTCTGGTGTTAACCTAATCTCTCAAGAAATGTATAAAGCCTGGAACTTGCCTCCACTAAAAAAGAGTAACATTTGTTTAGAGTTGGTTGACCAGTCCATCATTGTTCCATTAGGACTAGTGGAGGACATTGTCACCATGGTTTGTGGGTGATCATATCTAGCCAATTTCCTAGTGATCCAAGTTAACAATTGTAAGGGGGACTTCTCAATCATAATGGGAAGAGCATGGCTAAGCACGATTGATGTGTGCCTAAGAATACGTGATCTTTCCCTAGAAATATCAAAAGAAAATATGTTTGGACATATTGAGAAGAAGAAAGTTCCATCATCGCATACAGTGACACAGGGTGTAACTACATGCAAAAGTCCTATTTTGTACAATGTTTAACATTGCCTACATGCAACTAGTCTACACAAATAACTAATATATAAAGATGCCTATATGCAGTAGCCACCAGACAAGAAGGCACCTAATGGTTGACAATTGACTAAGAGAGCAATACAACTATATGCAT
This sequence comes from Gnetum montanum, assembly GCA_015680685.1. Taxonomy (NCBI): domain Eukaryota; kingdom Viridiplantae; phylum Streptophyta; class Gnetopsida; order Gnetales; family Gnetaceae; genus Gnetum; species Gnetum montanum. Next base: position 266,939 of record MNCI01001480.1, read on the forward strand.
GGAACCAACTGAGAGCTTGACTTGCACCTATATCGATAGCATAGATGCATTAGAGCAAGTCCATCACCAACTTCCAGGTACTGACACTAAGAATATCAACTGGGGGAAGTTGGAAATACCTAACAAGTTTAAGTAAGAGCCCCTTGAATTAAAATCGTTGCCCACCGGTATGGAGTATACATTCTTAAGAATGGAAAATTGGTAATCATTAATGCTAAGCTTGCTTCTCAACAAAAAGAAAGACTATTGAAGATGGTAAACAATTGGTTGAAAGCCTTTGCTTGGTCATATATCAAATTAACCAGAATAGATCCTAGGATATGCCAACATAGAATTTACACTGACCCCTCCATGAGGCCTTGATGACAACCACAAAGGCAATTGAACCCAAAGCTTAAGCAAGTGGTTAAAGAAGAAATTGAACAACTTCTAAAAGTTGGGTTCATCTACCCCATTGCTGATAGTGAATGGGTTAGTCCATTAGTCATTCTACCTAAAAAGGAAGGTAAATAGAGGGTGTGTATAGACTTCAGGCTATTAAACATGGTAACATTTAAAGACCATTTCCCATTACCATTCATTGACCAAGTTTTGGATACCATTGCAGGACATTGCTATTATAGTTTTCTGGATGGTTACAGTGGGTACAATCAAATTCAAATAGCACTAGAAGACCAAGCCAAGATTACATAGTTAGATGACCAAAAAACATCCCTATTACATTCACTATGCAAGTTGAAGTATTGCTGGTGCACAACTCAACTACACCACAATAGAAAAATAGTTAATGGCTATGGTGTTTTCACTAGAAAAATTTAGGCACTATGTATTGGGCTATAAGATATTTGTACACACGGATCATAGTGAAATACGGTTCCTAATGAATAAACCAATGGTGAGTCCTCACATCATACAATGGCTTGTGATCTTACAAGAGTTCAATTATACGATGATCAATTGTAAAGGCACCAAGAATGTTGTTGCTGATCATTTATCTCAAGTACGATGGAACAACAAAGAGGACGAATATCAAATTTTTGACCACTTCCTTGATGAACTCCTCTTTACAGGTGTAATAAAAAATCAATTAACCATAAATAAAAATTGGTATAGTAGCATTCTTACCTATCTTATCACACAAGAAACACCACAAGGGTTAGACATTAAAAAGAAACAACAGTTTCTTCACTGAGCCAAACATTTCATGGAAATCAATGAACACCTCTACAAGGTTTGTCCTGATGGCTTGGTCCAATGGTGTGTTCTCGATGTAGATCAATTGTGAGTTCTCCAAGATGATCATGAGGGCCCTTGTGGGGGTCATTATGCTGGGAGATGAACAACCATTAAAATCTTGCTTGTAGGATATTACTGGCCTACATTTTTTTAGGATGCTCATCATTTCATCTAATCTTGTGAGCATTGCCAATGCAATGGAGGAATGAATGCTAGAATGAAGGGTCCACAATAATCGATTCAACCTTTAGAACCCTTCGACATATGGGAAATTGACTTTATGGGGCCTATTACACTAATGTCCAATGGAAAAGCATACATTGTTGTTACTGTTGACTATTTTACAAAGTGGACAGAAGTAGCTACTGTTATGGACTGTACATCATCTACCGCTGCACGATTTGTTCAACAATAAATCATAAAGAGTTTTGGCATGCCTCATGCACTTATTTCTAATAATGGTACATATTTTACAGGTGTGAATTTTCAGAAATTGATGCAACGCTTAGGAGTTGAGCATAAACTAACTACGCTATATCATCCTCAAGCAAATGATCAAGCAATAGGGAAATCACAAAAATATTGACATGGACCATTAGCAAATATAGGAGAGAGTGGAGCACCACATTGAATGATGCTCTTTGTGCTTACCACTCCATGTGGAAACTCCCTATAGGCTATTCTCCCTATGGGTAATTGTATGGTAAACTTCCAACGCTTCCTATTCAAGCTGAGCTCCGTACACTATCTACAACATGTGACCTTAACCTTGACCTTAGTGTAGCACAAAAAGAATGGTTAATGAATCTTAACTTGCTAGATGAGAACCGATTAGCCACCTTGTCATCCAATGAACTACACAAGGCCTTTAACAAACAACGTCATGAGCTGAAAATTAGAAAAGTCAAATACCAACCAGGAGATAAAGTTCTTTATTGGAATCCCACACATGTGCCACAATAAACTAGATTTCAAACGCTATGGGAAGGACCTTATATCATTCTGAAACTTTTCCTTCAAGGGCCATGATGATCTATAAACCTAAAAGCCTGGGTAGGAGATTATTAGTCAACATCTAGCAAACCAAACCCTTCCATGAGCCTAAAATGACTAATACTAACACTACCTCTATTGATGGATAACCCTACTCCTTATTTCAGATCTCCTCCTTCCAACTCAGTCATGGGGGAGATGGCCACCAATGCTAACTATTCTAAGCCCTCAGTTTCCTTTGCCTTTTTTGTTTTACACATTTTTCATATTTACTTATTTTTATTTTACACCATCATTAAGATTTTTACTATTTCTTTGTTTGATTTATTTTGACTCATCACATAATAATTGCTCACGATGGTGGGTTGGAATATAATGGTGTTGATTACTAATGTTTGGTTTTTACCTTTGACTCTCAATGTTGATGCTAAGATATGGTTTTTTTGGATAAAATAGGCAATGAGTCCATGTCATCCATTCATCCATTCAACTCCATGGTCTCCCTTTATTTTGGAAATGTACTATCCCTTTTTCTAAGTAAACTTATTAATGAATTGGTGGCTTGGTATTCTTCAAACTGAGGAAAGATTCAAATGGATTGAAAAGGGTGCGACCTCAAGGGGATTCAACGCATTTGTGTTGGCTATTTTCTTGGGTACTTGGATGTTTTTCATAGGTTTTCCACCATTCTGCTATTGACCAATATCAAGAAGTTGACTAAATCAAATAAGTCTATGCATGGTGTGGTTCTCACTTTAAAAGAAAAAACAAAATTGGTGGGAATTAAAAGCACACCCCTTAGACATAATAAAGGAATATGAGCTACAGGCATTGGTTATGGCACTGGAAATACATGTTACCCATGCCTGAAGGTTCCCTCTAACTAAGGTCCTTCCTCAAATCTTATTTCATTATGCCTCTCTTTTTGGAATGGTGGTTGCTTTGTGGAAGCATTCTCATTACTTTAGAAGGATGGATTGGTCCAGTGTATTGATGTGAGGTCACTAGATGTGGTTAGTTTTAATCTGGATTTGGACTAAATTTTATTAAGTCACCTTAACCACATACTACACAAGGGACTTTACACAACCTTGATTTTGGGATTCCATTCCATTCCATTCTTTCTTTCCGTATTGCTTTTCATATTCCACCTCATTACTAATTTTATGATTGGTCTATATCTTGGTTGACGCATTATTATTCTTTGGTAAATTCTTGTGGGTAAGTTGTTAACCATTGTTTCCATATGTCATTCCTAGAGCCTATGTACTCTTTGGTTTGTGGGTTTGTCAGGGCATAAAAGGCATGAGCTTGCTTTGGGGAGGACCAATTGGCATTCCTTTTTTGTGAAATTGTTAATTTCTTTTCCTTAAACATTTCTTGTAATCAACGATTTCTCATTTCACCCCATCTATGACATCTGATAAGTGGCGAGATACCCCTACACTCAACCATACGAATACGAGTGTTTTCACGTGCGATCTGGTCAAACTTCGTAGACGGACTAGTTGTGGCACCTAGATTGTTAATCTTAGGTTGTAGTTCATTGTCTTCCCACCTAGACTAGTATTATATTTGTCATGTATGGTTTAGTTCAAGATGAGGTGTATGATGTGGTTCCTAATCTAAACACTACTCCTGAAGGTAATGAAAGGTAATATTAACTAAGCTAGGAGGAAAGGGTAAGGGAATCTAATATAGCCTAAGTGCGATGAGTAGCCATTCCTTGATTATCCGTACACATCTTGGACTTCATGCATGACTACCACTAAGATTACCAAGCACAAATCCTAAGTACGCTACTGGGTTACCAAGTAGTCACACTTAAATGCTCGTAATCAAGTCGTACTCATTCCACGTTACTAGGAGATAAGGGTGAGAAAGTATTAACTAGGAAACCAATAAATAACAATAATAATTAAATAAATAAAAATTAATTAAATAAATAAATAATTGAATGCTGCAATGATGAAGTAATCTTGATCTTTATTTCTGGTCATGTGCGTGTCTAAGTACGTCACACTCAAATAAAGGATGTCATACAATTACATTCACCACACTGCGGATAGACACGGGAAAATATTCTATCTCTGGAGGGATCAAACTGCCAGAGTTTAGCTACCATCTAATATATTTTTTGAAGCAAGGGAGAGCTAATTCTTATTTATAGACATTATGGAAGACTGTAATATTGCATGCACGATATCGCAAGGGAAGATGCGATATCGCATACGCGATATCAAGGGGGATGCGATATCGTGGTGGACACGATATTGCATACGCGATATCGCATCCCATCATACCCCCATGATTGAATAAAAACTCATCCTCGAGTTACAGTGATTACACAGTGGATAGGTATGGGATTATTAGATGGAAAAAATAATGAAATGATGCCACAGTGTGGGAAAAAAATAAAAGAAAGACACAATATAGTAAAGTGCTACAACTACAAAAATTTGGAACTCATGTAGTTCCTGGTGGCGGTGGCTCCTCCATTGGTGCCTTCCCTTTGTCATGTGCTCTAGGCTTTGAGGTTTGATGGCATTGAAGTATGGCCTAAAGCTTCTTCTCTTCGGTCTAAAGATCTTGTGCTGTCCATGCTAATGTTCCAATGTTTGATGGAGTCAGCACTTCCCATGGACAAGGTAGTTGCGAAAACATTTGGTTGGCTTTGACATACCAAGCCGCGAACACCCGTCGTTCCTCCTCATAGGCTCTGGCTTTGTTCTTGTATTCATGAAGGTCCATTAGCCATCAAGCCAAATCAGTTGCAACATCTTTTTGCCCCTGGTAGCTAGCTTTTACCACATCAAGTTCAGAATTTGCAACATCTAGTTTCTCTTACAACTTCTTGTGTTCTACAAATTCTGCTTCGTATTGGATGTGGGTGGAAGCTACCTGCTTCTTGAGCTTTGACCTCGGGTGCCCTACTGTTAACATGGCAAGGTTTGCATTTCTTAGGTTTGCCAGCTCCATGTACTCTATCAAGTCTTGAATCTGCAGGTCTCGATTCTTAACTTCCACTTGGTGAGCGAAGGCGTAGGTGTCCAATATGGCCCCCCAATCAGTGTGTTGAGCATTCATAGTGTAGATTTGGGCCTTGGCCATATGGATTTCCTTTTCAAGGATCTGTTTATACATCCCCACCTGATCACAGAAGTACTCCTTCAGCTTCTCATGTCATTTAGCCTCGTTCTACCATGCGCTTATCTCAATCGCTGACTTTTAACGAATGGCATGTACCTTCTCCATCGAGAGGGTTCGATTTTCTCTAGCTAAATGGCTTATGTCTTAGTTGACCTGAATGAATTGTTCTCGTAATTGATGAAAATGTTCATCAAGAACATTCTTTTTCTTTTCTACAGTGGTCAACCGAAGATTTTCTGCAACTAGCTGCTTGTTTTCTTCTTGTAAGGCTTTGAGTGCCTTAAGATGCACATGGGTTTGCACTTCTATTATGGAGGCATCCCAAATATCCTTCTCCTTTTCATCTACCACCCTTTTATTCTCTACAATCAACTAGGTTAGTTGCTCCATTCCAAAATTTTCTAGTTGGTCTACAGGAATAAATTGCAGAGGGTCCCGCTGTGCTTCTTGTAAGGCCACGAGCTGCTCTTGTAATTTTTTCACTTTAGCTTCAGCATGCTCGACCCTCACTTCAGATAAAACCAGCCTCTCCTTGATGGAAATGAGATCTGACTGTATTGCTATGACATCTTGAGGGATGTCAAATAGGGACGTCATTACTTGCCCTATTTGAAGCAATTGATCAAACACATCCTCATGTTCCGTAGAAGTCATTAAGGTTCTAGCTAAGGTTTGAGCATCACATGCACCTAAGAGATTTGCCAGTGGCACAACAGGTACATTAAAGGATTCTTTGATGTGATCAGCGACCACTTCTATAGCTCTTGTGGCATTCTGGTGTTGCATGACCATCACAGTGGCCCCTTCACCAATCTCTAACTACACCTGGAAAGATGCCGTGTTTCCTAAGATCTATTGTGACCATCTACTTTTTCCTTCTCCTGTTTGAATAGACAGTTCCCCCCTTGTGTGATCTAATGAAATAGTAGGCTACCTAGCATCATTGATGATGTGGAAGAGGTTTGCGTCACCATGACTTCCCCAACTGACCGTCTCAACGACGGTCCTTAGATGGCTCATTGACGGTCTGTAGTCTTACAGTGGTGGCAGCTAATCTTGGCCTATGCTAGGCCCTACTTCTTGTTATTGGCTAGGACCCATGGCTAGAGGTTGACTGGGTCCTACGAGTTGAGTTGCAGGTGGTTCAGTCATCTGTTCTTCTTCTTCTTCTGGTCTCAACTCCTCGCCAGTGCTTTTTCTTGGAGCTAGCACCTTTAGCAATTCAACATATGAAGCAGTCTGGGCTTTTTGGAGGACATCATTGGTGTATCCCCGAATACCAGCACGTTGGCAAAGCTTTCTGATAAGACAGGGGAAAGGCAATGCCATCTTCCCTATCTTTCGTTCTTCGAACCGCCTCAGGATCTTTGTCAAATATAGATGGGGTAGGTTAGCGTTAACCTTTCCCATCAATACTACACATCCTCTAGCTGCATAGGTGGATATTCTTTTCAAGCCTTTTGTGGGGAAGAGGTGATATGTTCCAATTTTGAAGTAAACCCTCTGTTCTGTCGTCAATTCACCAAATGCTTTGTCTTTGCCATAAGCCTTCTCAAACCAATCCTTTCACACATCGGGGTCTGAACGAGTGGATAACCGAGAAACCTAGGACCCTGTATTCGAAAGGTTTAACACTTCTGAAATAGCCTGTGTAGAGAAGTCAACTGTCACACCACAAATATTAACAGTGGTGCCTTGCTCCCTGTTATGCCAAAATTGGTACGTCTCCTAGGTACCAGGCACTGCTTTCAGAGATGATAGGCCATAAGGAAGATCCTTTGAGGTGATCCCTAATGGTCTCAGGAGCGAGCTCTATGAATGATTCAAAGTTCAACTCCACAATCACCGCAGCGAATGTGGACTTCTCATGGATAGCCTGAACACATTCTTGGGGCAATGTGAGTTGTTGTCCTAGTTCAGGCACAGCAGCAGCTCCTCCTTCTACCTGCCTAGACCATCTGGTAGGAGGTTCATCTTGATGAATGCTAAATGATTACTCCTCTTGTTCTACATGTTTTCCAGAAAGACCTTGTCTTCCACCTCTCCGAGATCGCTTCTTTCCAACTTGAGCAGGACCCTTCTGTTGTGCACGTTTCGGGGCCATTCTACAATCACATGGGCCAAGTGTTAGTAAGGTTATTTTTAAAGTTAAGTTATACCTTACTGTTTGTCTTAATTAAGGATATTATATTATCACGTGTGATACTACCCAAAAGTTTGTAATAATAGGTCCTTTGACTTAGGTGGTTTCCATTTTAATTTCCCGGTACACCTAGGCTTAAATGATTTTTAGGCACAATTATTCTAAGTGTTAAGTTAATTAACCTAATTGATGTCCTTTGGGCGATGAGAAATTTCAAAAAATTTAGGCACTTTTCGACAAGTGTCCCTCCCCCACGACTAAACTGAACACTTCGGGTTCAAGCAGGTTCAAAAAAAATTAAAATCGGAGCACCAACAAGCGAGATAGAGTGAGAAAAGCAATGATCACTCAATTGCAAGTCGTAGAGAAAAATTTCAAAAACTCCCCCCATGTGAATGACAAAATGATGCTAAGTGTTGCGGGGGGTACCTATTTATAGGCAGCGGGGATGCAATATCGCATACGATACATCACGTACGCGATATCTCGTCCCTGGTGATGTGAGACACATGAAAATACTGACTTTTTAAATGATTTTCTTGAAATTAACATTAGAAATTGAGGACATTGGCTATGATCAAGATGTTCTAGGGCAATTTCATTAATTCAAAAGGAACCATTAATGATAATGATGTGAATTTTATCAATAAAACCTTGGGTGATTAAGAAAAAGGGTAGATAATGGTACATTGGAACGGTAAAATTTAGAGGGATAATAGTAGGGAAAGAATGTTAGGAAAAATAAGCTAAGGGTGAGAAATGGTGTGTGTGAGCTATGTCATAAGTGAAGATTACAACAAAAATTACACAAGTGGGTCCTCTCCAAAGCAGGTTTCAACCTATAATGCCCTTGTGTAACCACACTTAAAGTGTCGATGGGCACTAGAAGGATTAAATGTAATCCGTACTAACTCCACAAAATACACACATGTAAATATCACCGGAATGAGATGAAAATTCTATGCTACACAAGACATGAGCTACAATTATACGAACAGTAAGATGAGACAAACTATAAAAAGGGATCGTAGAGATTGGGACATGAGGTAACTGACCCAGGGCACAGCGAATCCTGCGTGTAAAGCATGATTAAGGTGTCATTAACCCAATGTTCCAAGATAAGGACCAAATCTATGCCTCTGACCAATGACATTACATTATTTCATCCCATGATGAACAACTATGAGAGTACCATAACAACAAGACATACGATCACTTGACATTTTTGTCAAGGGAGGAGTGACTCTTTTTTTTATGGCACTTTGTTTTTCTTTTTCTTTTCTTTTCTTTTTGAATATTGAACGTAGAGAAGTCACCAACCTTCAGGCATGGATACATGTCTTTCCAGTGGGACCCCCTAGAACAGCATTGGATTTTCAAGTGCCCTTTTGATTACTCTTACTCCCATTTTCGTTAGATCTACAAGGATCTTAGTACAACCACGTTGCATGATAACTCCCACAGACGTTACCAAAGAGAATTCGCAAGTCCCCTTGATGTCACATCCTATGCATTCCCTCTTGGTCCATCCTTCTTCATTCTGGGTATAATGAACACAAAATAAATTTTAAGTTTTTTAAAATGTCAAGAATATCACTGTACCCCTGAACAGAGCCTCTTATTTGTAGAGTGGATGAGTGGGTGTAATGGGCTCACTATTCCAAATAATTGATTGCTCGAAACTTAATAACATAGAACACACCTCAACCAACGATCCACATGAGTGTTTTATTCATAGACGAGATTACTTACAAAAACATAGAAAGACAAAAACACAAAAAGATAAAAAGATAAAACAAAAAGTTGAAAAATGAAAAATTGAAAAACAAAAATTTGAAAAATAAAAGAAAATAAAAATGGTTATTAATCCTGCTTGTCATTGAAATGGGGGATATCCCCCACAACTAATCGGTTGAGGATGGCAATGATTAATAAATGGAATATGAGGATCCTTGCATGTTGGAAGTATTTGGGCCCAGTCATACTTATCCCCTTGGGGTTCACACACTTGATTATAATGAGCATAGTAGGGCACTTTATACAATGTAGTTCCCAGATAACAAGTTGACCCACTATGATGTTTAGGACCATTAGATGGTATGCAAGGATTGGGTTGTCACTCTCCATAGTTGTGTTCATTGGGCCAGATTGTTGTTGGAGTGTGAGTTGGTGGCCCTAATGGAGTTACATGAGGTGTTGGGTTTGAAGGTAAGGATGCACCACAATGTGGGACTTGTGCTGGGTTGGAAGATGCAGTGGCCTTAAAATTGTGTTGTCCCTTCTTACGGCCATGTTTAAAGAAAGGACGCTTTTGATGTTGAGGAGGCTTTTCACTACTGTTAGTAGTAGTAGCACAAGTATTGTTTATGGGTTGTTGTTGTGGTCCAAGCACCTTAGGAACAGTTGGTGGCACTGTGGAAGGAGGGAAAGGATGAGAATGTTGAAAGTTAGGAGGAGTATAAGGTGCACAAGGTGGTGGTTGTGTTGGAGGTATGGGCTGATAGTATTGAGGAGAATGGTATTGTGGTGAGATAAAGTATGTTGGTTCAATTGGAGAAACAAGATGTTGAACAAGATAAGCGTTTGGATTCAAATGATACAAAGGATGTATCCAGTCCAAGGGTGGTCTCCCCCACGGCTAGGATTGTTGGCACTATGACTGAACACAGTATCTCTGTACAAACTCTGGATGTAACGTGTTTCCCCAATACTCATGTAAATGTAACAATATTGGGCATTGGCCCTTGGGGTGATCGTACAAGCATATGTTGCATTCATACATAGGATTGGCAGTTGAGCACTTATTCCCTTCATTTTTCCAAATGTCTAATGTTTTGTCCTGCTTCTTGGGTTGTCAAAACTCTATCTCTAATGGTGTTGTTAAATTCTCCACACTTTTGATACATCCATTCCAACATATTATTGATCTTTGCCTCGACTTCTTCTAATGATTGTTGTATTGGCAAAGATGATGTTTCCACCTTGAGATTGGTTGATTTCTCCTTTGTATAATCATGGACCTTTGTTAAGTTGAGATTTTTGTCCCATTGATGTTTTTCAACACTCTCCCATATAGTTAATTCTCCTTCTTCTTTTGCTACCTGCTTAATAACCTCTTGAACTTGATGGATTCATAGTTCATATAGTTGACCTTGGGCATACCTTCCTAAGGTCTCTCTTGTTTCATTACATAGCCCATCAATAATATGATACGTTAGCCTTTCCTCGGAAAACCCATGGCCTGGACAGTTGTTTAACAGTGCATAATATCTTTCTAAGGTCATGTCCAAGGGTTCATGATGTACTTGTTTCCATCCTTGGATTTGTTTCCTCAAGGCTGACACTCTTACGTAGGTTTGATATTTTTTGTTAAATACTTCTACCATTGTTAACTAGCATCATATCGAATTTTTTTTTAACGATTGATACCATACTTTTGCTTGGTCAACAAGTGTTATAGGAAATAGCTTAAGTTTTTGCCAACCATTATCAATGTTGTTCCATGTGTAGGCATCATAGAAGGCTTGTAAATGTTGATGCGAATCTAAGTCATAGCCTCTTGCAAATTTAGGAAAGTTGTTTAAATCGAGCCTGGGTAGACGACTCTCGTTATGATGCCTACGTGAGATTTGAATAGCCTCTTGTATTTGCATTAGGCTTGTAGTGGCTAGTGGGGGTTCATCGTCATTGGGTAAGTTATGCTTTCATATGTTGGGATGACGTTGCTTTCGTTCATATTTATAAGAAACCCCCACTTTAGGTTGTATACTCCAATCTTTATCGTCATATAGTTTGTTGGTTCTACAATGAACTTCCTCACTAAGTGTGGCATTATTGTAGTCTTATAGGAGAGGCATTGTTGTGAAGTTGTGTGTGAATTACGTGTGACTTTTAATAATTTTTTTTTCTAAAGATATATCATTAAGTCCTTGTACAGTGACCTTGTATGATATAACTAATCTAGATAACTAGCACCATCCCTGGCAATGACACCAATGATGAGTGGCGAGGTACCCCTACACTCAACCATACGAATACGAGCATTTTCACATGCGATCCGATCGAACTCCACAGACGGACTAGTTGTGGCACCTAGATCATTAACCTTAGGTCGTAGTTCATTGTCTTCCCACTTGGACTAGTATTATATTTGTCACGTATGGTTTTGTCCAGGGTGAGGTGTATGATGTGGTTCCTAATCTAAACACTACTCCTAAAGGTAATGAAAGGTAATATTAACTAATCTAGGAGGAAAGGGTAAGGGAATCTAATCTAGCCTAAGTGCAATGAGTAGCCATTCCTTGATTATCCGTACATATCTTGGACTTCGTGCACGACTACCACTGGGATTACCAAGCGCAGATCTTAGGTACGCTACTGGGTTACCAAGTAGTCACACTTAAATGGTCATAATCAAGTCGTACTCATTCCACGTTACTAAGAGATAAGGGTGAGAAAGTATTAACTAGGAAAGCAATAAATAAAAATAACAATTAAATAAATAACAAAGTGAATGTTGCAATGATGAAGTAATCTCGATCTTTATTTCCGATCATGTGCATGTCCAAGTACATCACACTCGAATAAAGGATGTCGTACAATTACATTCACCACACTGCGGGCAGACATGGGAAAATAATCTATCTCTGGAGGGATCAAACTACCAGAGTTTACCTACAATCTAATCTATTTTTTGAAACAAGGAAGAGTTGCTTCTTATTTATAGACATTGCTGTGGACTGCGATATTGCATACGCGATATCGTAGGGGAAGACACAATATTGTGGGGGATCTGATATTGTGGGGGATGCAATATCGTGGCGGACGCGATATCGCGTCCCATCAACATTCATTTTTATCTACCCTTCTATACATTTTTATCGACTTCACAATTATTTCTATAATCTTCCTTGTTCTTTCATTTTCCATCTTATTGCTATCGGAGGTTCGCTCTTAGTCATGAGGGTCCCCATGCAAATTTTTCCATTCCATTACTTATCTCACCCCTACACCTTGGGTAGTTATCAGTTACAAACCTCTAACCCAGTATTTGTCATACCCACAACCTAGCCAATGTGCTTCATATTGAGGCAAGGTATCAACTACATCCTATCTTATCTACCCTTGCTAATTTGTGATTGTGTTGTGTGTGCAGATGGTGATTACATGAACAATGGACTAGGATAGGAGGGAGCACTCAAGATGGACTAGAGTTGGAGTAGTTACGCAAGGAATATGGTTAATCAAGGGGCCATGGATGAACAACGGTGTGCACAATTTTGACATCAGTAGCAACATGCCTCATTTTCCTCTCTCTCTCTCTCTCTCTCTCTCTCTCTCTTCAAGTTGTCAAATGAGAGTCTATATGTCATCTATGTACAAGTGTTCACCACAATGGTTATGAACACCAATGCTGTAATATGTTTGTCGATCCATTCACTGGGCACTTGGAGTCTGTCATTCCATGTCACCGGTGGTTGTCGTTTAGTCAATAATCCCATAACTTCCCAATATTTTATAAGGACCTCAAGGATAAGTTTTCATTCAGTCGTGGAGGTATGATGAGTCCCAATATCGGACCCACGATATCAGATCCCCGATATTGAATAGGCGATATCGGGGTCAACCAAGCGACATCGGATACGCGATGTCGAAACCTGTCTCGTTGCCTATAAATAAGAGACAGGGGCACTTGGTTTCGGAATTAGTTTTCTTAGTCCCTTATCCAAAATCTTGTAGTTTTTCCTTTTCAAAGTTAGAATTATTTCTAAGTGCCTGCAGTATGAGTTATAAAGTAAACGGATCTTTATTTAAGCATTATATACCTAAGCACACCTTGTGTTCAGAAATAAAGATGAACTTTGTGATAAACCTTGCAACAATCAATAGCTTAATTATTTCATTAAATTTATTTATTGTTATTTACTACTCTCATTAGTTAATTAATGTTATTTCTATTGACTTGTTAATTATCAACGAATTAGGACACTCAGTACGACCACTTCGAGCATACATGGAACACTTGGTAACCTAGTGACGACTAGCGTTTGGTAATCCCAGTAGTGTTACATTGGTTCAAGATGTGTCTGGCAAGTGGGAACAGATGTTGGTGTTAGGACTAGTTAGAGCATAGTTGATTAGTTGAATTAAATTAGTTACTCAATTATTTCATTTCTCCATTTTAAGCACCAGGAACATAAAACATAAAAAGCATAAAAATCATATACCTCAAGTTTACTTAACCATAAAATTGTGCCTTACAAGTAAGCTTGGGAAGACAACAATCACATAACTGATCCTTGTTCTGTGTAAGCATATAAGCACTTAATCCTTGGAGTTTGACCGGATCACGCATGAATGCTCATATTCGTATGGCTGAGCATAGGGGTACCTCATCGCTCATCATCTAGCTTTACTGGAATGTAAACTATGAAAGCCCTATTTTTTGGAGAGATGTCTATTGTTTTTGGTAGATGTCTATTCTTCAAGGGAGATGTCTTTGAAAAGACATCTCTTGGGAGACATCTATCTTTCTAAGGAGACATCTCTTCTAAAGGTGCCAAAAGTAAAAGTGCTCATTTTAATGCCAAGAGCCTCTGAATGCTTCCTAACAAGTCCTCATAAACCTTAAAACCTTATAAACCCATCAAAATGATCCCAAAACATGCCAAAACATCCAAGAATTATCCTAAGAAAAATGATTAAAAAAGACACATAGTATGTAGGGTAGAACAAGGGGATCGGAAAGGTGTCCCTACACCAAAGTGGGTCCTCCCTAAAATAGACTCATGTTCATAATGCCCTTGTATAACCACATCTACAAGTATTCGTGGGAATCTTAGAATTTAAATGTGAATCATGTTCTTGTTCCAACGTGCACAACCACAATGGTTAAAAATCCACACTATGCTATATAAGACTATACAATTCATAATTGTAACATGCTAGTGAGGTGAAACGGAATAAGAAGGATTAGAGAATTAGGATGTGATCTATCTTACCATGGTCAATAGTAGGTTATGCATGTTATATGTGATTAGAGTGACCATCATACTTATCTATTAGGGTTTCAAACTAAGTTCAATCACTTACTAGTGACATTACATTGCATCATCTTGGGCCCTCCATCATGAGACTAAAAATCCATCACATGAAGAAATCATCATTCAATAATAAAATTTGAAAATAAACATTAAAAAGCTTGAGAATAATTAATTAATTATTGAAATTTGGGGCATGTCTAATGGTGATGACTTTGTGTAAATCAAAGTCTGTAACCTCTTTTATTACAACTGCTTTTCTTTTATGCTTGTACATGTTCTTGCTTGCTTTCTTCTTAATTTCTTTTCCTGCTCTTCAGCTTTTTCTTACTTCACTTTTTCTTTCATTATCTTTAAATTGAAATTATTCATCCATGGAATCTCATGTCTTGTCAACCTTAGTTGAAATTTCTACGAGAGTTTTGGATCAGCAAAGTCTTCTGTTGGAGCACTTCCTCTAATGGTGCCTCTTTTTCTTGCTCACAAATATGGATCTCCTTGTGAAGAGCTAGATTTTTGTTATATTTTTATGTATGTTCCCTCTTTTGGAATTCTCCTTTTTCTTTAACCACTTATCAATTAACATCTAGATTTTATTTGCTTTATGTTCTTACAATCTCCCTTCGACATAAATCCCAATAGTCTCATTGGTTCTATTCCAAAGCCCATCTTTATCATCTACCTTGGATTTGAAACATACTTTCTCAACATTGAAACATGAAACACATCATGAATCCTCAATAACTATAGAGATAAACTAATTTGATATGCCACTACTTCAACTCTTCTCAAGACCTTAAAGAGGCCAACAAATCTTGGTGTCAATTGATTTGATATCCAAACCTCTAAGATATGACTTAAAGTAACTATCAATTTGATGGTGCTATTTAAAAAACAAGTGGCAAAGTTTGTTTTAATGATGATTGACTTGATAAAGGTGGAATTAGGTGGATGCAATGAGGTAGCACTAGCATGAGGTACAACTTGATATTGGACCTATGAAAAGGGTAAAGATGTTATGCATTAAAATTATCTTGTGATTTCACATGGTAATATGTCCTATGTGTAAGAGGAGAGAGGTTATATCTCTATTATGTCTTTTCCATGCTTTCATTTCACTTGCTCTATGATTACCTCATCATATGCCATGTCTCAAGTACCCTAAAGGGAGAAGCTAGTATAAAATTGTTGAAAATAATGTATCCTCCTCATTAAATCATTTAAGATGCAAATGGATGCCTTGATAGTCAATTATTTAGGAACATAACAGATAAAACCTGCTTGAGAAGGACCCACTTGGATAATTTTTGGTGTAAAAACCAAGAATATCCTAATGTCCATGACCCAGTTTGTTCCCATTTCATCAATTTCAATAAGTTTTAATTGATCTTATATATGTTTTTTCTATGATTTCTTGTTGGTGTTCTCTTAATTCTATTTTTGCATGTTCAAATCTTTATTTGGGAATTCTGATTGCTAAGAATTTTTCTTTTCTTTGTAAAACCTCTTTAGCCATACCCATAAACATTTAAAAATTAAATTTTGTAATAGAAAATAATAATTTTTTGGCCGATAGGCCATTACCAGTCATAATTCGATAACGCTAATTTTTTGTGCGTAACACTGACCAACATTGACTTTCCCACAGCCCATAATGCAACTTTACGTGTAACTAAAATTCTAGACAGGCCATTTCGGTAACGCAAGTTTGTGTATAACGCTGACGTGTTATGACTTTCTCGACAGACCATTTCGATAATGTCAACTTTGTGCATAACCCGAACATGTTATGAAAGGTTACGTCCTTTGCATTCTTATAAATACACAGATAATGCATGAAAACAATGCTCAAAGCAGGAGGAGGAGGAGGAGGGCTCAAGTTCTGCACACAGAAACGACGCGCGGATCAGAATAGGATCGGAGCACAGATCAAGGCACGAAATAGGAGGTGGAGGCTGCACGACTCCTGCCACTTTCTGCGGTTCCAACACGATGGGCGAAACCAGGAGAGCGTCAGCGAGACACTCAACGCCTACCATGGTGCCGCGTTGCTAGCCCGCGCTCTCAGTGACCACGACATGGCCGACGTCACCGCGACGTGCCCATCCCTCGCTCGGGACGACGTTCTGGATGGATGGCACGGGTTTTTCTATGCGTTGGAGGACGTCCTAGATCCTAAAGCTACAATTGCCGACATCTGCACACTCAAGGCTCACGATGATGGCAACTTGCTCACGAATTTGATGTTGCTTCATCTTTGTCAATAGGTGTGGGGCAAATAGTGGGCTCTCCTCTCCTCTCCTGTGTTGTCTCATGTTGTCACTGCCTTTGCCTGGCTGCCCCTATCCCTGCTCGGATTTCATGCCTGGATTGAATGTTGTCACGCTGCTGTGTTTTTTTCTAAAGTGCCTGTATTTTCGCTGGCCATGTGTTAAGACGCCTTTTAAATACGGTCCATATCCCGTGCTAGGCTGATTCTCAGCGAATTTATGCTCAACAATCTCAACAAATTCAGCCCAGGGTGAGAGCACACACTAATTCATGGAATTTGTTTTTCCAAAAAACCCATCCTTAGGAAAAATAAGGTACAGAACTCTTGTTCTTCGTCCAGAAGGCATGAAAATTTTGAGTTTTTAAATCTTTTTCTTCTTCCAGAAATCGTGAAATTTTTTACTCAAAGAACTTTTTACTTGTAAACTAATAAGATTCTCTCGACCAATTTATAGATATATATTATAAATATATAACTAAGCTAGTTTACAAAACAATACCATAGACAATGCATAGAATATACTTTGTGTCAACACTACCCAAAAACTAAATGTACATATATACACCCACTTAGCATAGTTCATTTTTTGCAATTTCTTTTAAATGATAATAGAATTAATGATTTTTGGATCCATTTACTTTTAAGTATTCTATTATTAGCTTTTAAAATACATAATCATAATAAAATATTTGCATAATCTATTTGCACTTTTATTAACATGAGATTAAAACTTATATAAAGCAAATTTAATACTCATTGTAAATTACTTTTTGGTAGTATAGAATTGTAATTTCACCTAGTTTTGCCACTCACAAGCAGGGAGTTTCTCAAAAAAGAAAAAAGGTTAAAAGAAAAGCTATTATATCCATTATACAAATTATGCTACAATAGATTATACACTCATCATAATTTGATGAGCACTGTTTACTGAGGAAGGTTTTAGGTATGCAGTTGAAGAGTTTGAACACAACGTGGTGTTGGATTCCCAAAACGTTTAGAATTGTGAAAATTTGTGGAGAAATGATACCTTTGCGCTAACCCATCCATGAGGATGGAATGGGTAAATAATTCACTGGAGTAGAACGGACTGGACTCTCTGGCATATGCTTTGAATAAAAACGCATATACTTTCCTGGTCAAGCTTCTTCCCCTTCAATTTTGTTTAGAAAATTAAAGAAAAACGCGTTGGGCTGACGACTTTTCATAAGAAATTAGAAAATCAGATTCTCGGCCAACACGGCATTGATGATGAACACAAATCATCGCTTTTTTAAAGAAAATTGATGAAAACTCACATCAGGGAGGAGCGCGTTCAATGATTTTCTTGACTCGACTCTGTACAGGACTCTTGGCAGATGCTTTGAATTAAAAGTGCACATACCTTTCGTAATCAAGCGTATTTTTCTCTCTTTAATTTCATCAGAAATGCAGAAAAGCAGATTCCCGGCCAACACGGTATTGATGGTGAACAGAACTCAGAATCCCGTCCAACACGGCATTAAAGCCCAGCAGAAGCAGAAACTGATGTGACCCAACAATGTCCAAGCAAATGAAGCAGATTTCTCGTTCACCAGATACAGATGAACTTCAATTTAATACATTATTTCAGTAATGCACGAAATTTTATTTTGCAAAGTCAATGTCCAGTCAAATGACTAAGACTAAACATAGGCAGAGAAGTTTAAATTGAGCTCAACATCAACAACAATTATGTATTATTATTACACCTCCCTGCCTTCCCCTACCTCTGCAGCATCACAATGGCCTCCTCCTCCTCTGCTGCTCTTTCTTTTGGCCTTTTGCTTCTGCTTTGTTTGTGCTCCTTTTTCTTTGTTGCTCTTGTTATAGCTCATAAACATCATGATGGAGCTTTGAATGATATGAGAGCTCTCATTGAATTCAAGAAATGCATCACCAGCGATCCACTCTCTCTTCTCCACGATTGGAATGATCATGATGCCAATGCATGCAATTGGACTGGAATCAGCTGCTCCACCAAACATCATGGCTGAGTTGTGGAAATATCTCTGGAAAATGCCACATTGCGTGGATCCCTGTCTCCGCACCTCTCCAACTTATCATTCCTACAGGTATTTGATATTTTCAATAACTCTTTCTCTGGTACGATCCCATCATCCCTTGGCACTTTGCATAGGCTTAAAACCTTAATTCTATGTTTCAATGAATTTGAAGGTGGGATTCCTTATCAGATAGGAAACCTTTCTTCATTGCAATTTCTTGTTCTGTGTACAAATTCCTTGGTTGGTGACATTCCTCAGTCTCTTGCAACACTTCAAAACCTTGAGTATTTCAATGTTTACGAAAATCAGTTGAATGGACAAATCCCTTCATGGCTGGGAGCACTGCACAAACTTGAATTACTTGATCTTAGTTATAACAACATTCATGGCATCATTCCTGCTCAACTGGGCAACCTTTCTTTCTTGCAACATCTTAATCTTCCTTATAACCATCTCAAGGGTTCCATTCCTTGTGCACTTGCCAGTCTTTACCGTCTTACTGAATTTTCGCTTTCCCAAAACAGTCTGAGTGGAACCATTCCCCCCTGTTTAAGCAATCTCACGGCTCTTACAATCTTAGATTTTTTTGGCAACAATTTTCACGGTCATCTTCCTACCTGGCTGGGCAGCTTTAACAAATTACAGGTATTGGTTTTAGCTGTCAACAGATTCACAGGCAACATCCCACACTCATGGCACAATCTCACCCAACTCCAAATCCTCGAGTTGTCCAATAACAGATTGTCAGGAATGCCACCATCATGGTTGGGAAGACGCTGGACTCAACTGACGCATTTTAACATTGGCTTCAATTACTTCACCAGTGGAGTGAGCACGCCCACCCAGCCTATTCCGATCCTCATAACTCTATCAAATTCCTCTCTTTTAATTGATCTAGAAATATATAACAACCTTTTAACGGGAACGTTACCGCCCAACTTTGGGAAATCCTTGCCCAATCTTCAGTATTTGGTTTTACCTGAAAATTTCATCTCTGGCAACATACCTCCCAGTGTAGGAAACTTTTCATCTCTTGTAGAGATTAATCTTCGTGACAATGCAATCAGTGGTACCATACCTTCTCAAATTGCACAAGTGAAGTCACTGCAAAGCATTGCTCTCCAGAGAAACAGGCTACAAGGCCACCTTCCCACAGAGATATCTCTCTTGAACAAGTCACTTGGCTATCTTTATCTCTCAAATAATATGTTCTCTGGTTCCATTCCTGCCGATGTTAGAGAACTGGTCAATCTGCGCAAGTTGCACCTTGATAGGAATCTGCTGTCAGGGAAAATTCCTTCAGAGATAGGAGACTGCTTTGTTCTTGAAGACCTTGTACTATCCGCAAACAATCTGTCTGGGCCGATTCCACCAGAGGTTGCCGGTCTCAAAACCATTGTATTTCATTTTGATTTGTCCGCAAATGCTTTGACAGGAGAAATACCTCCGGAAATAGCAGGATTACAGATGGCACAATATATAAATCTTTCAGGCAACAATCTTTCTGGAAACATTGCATCTTACATGGATAGCTGGTTTGATGCTCGTCAAATCAATCTCAGTTTTAATCATTTCAGCGGCAACGTTTCCAAATCAATTGGGAATAAACTCACCCAGCTTGAAAGCATAGATGTGTCTGGCAACAACTTTAGCGGACCTGTGCCTGAGTCCCTGTTCAATCATTCCAATCTCTATTTTTTGAACTTTTCCTACAACTACTTTGATGGAGACGTTCCCTGTCTGCAAAGTTCCTCTTCAAAGAAGCTAAGATTGACAAGATGGTCATTTCTTGGTAATTTAAATATATGTGGAAGATGTTTTGGCCTGAAAGCTTGTCTACCGTCTCTTACTCAGCAACACAAGTCTCATTTTAACAAAAACAGTATTCTGAAAATCATGCTTGGCATTCTAGGTGGCCTTCTGTTGCTGGTTGTTGCAGCAATTTCATTCTTTTTTAGGAGAACCAAAGGATCCAAAGGGCAAACTCTATGGATAAGTGAAAAATTTTTAAGGATATCTATGGAAGAACTTCAAAGGGCAGCAGACAATTTCAGTGCTTCAAACTTGGTAGCTGAAGGCAGCCATGGAAAAGTCTATAGAGGTATTTTAACCTCTGGATTGCTGGTTGCTGTAAAACGTTTCACTTCTGCAACCCAGACTGGGACCGAGAAAAACTGTAGAAAGGAATGCCATGCTTTAGGGAAAGTGAGACATCGCAACATTCTAAAGATTATCACTGTGGTCTGGTCTGAGGAATTAAAAACCCTGGTAATGCCATTCATGAGTAATGGCAATCTCCATTCTCTTCTTCATAGTAAAGAAGATGGTCGATTGATTCCGTTAAAATTGCCAATCAGAGTGAAAATATTAATAGAGTTAGCCAAGGGGCTTAGTTATTTGCATCACGATTGTGAATTTCAGGTCATTCACTGTGACATCAAACCAGAGAATGTACTGTTGGATGACGATATGACTGTCAAGCTCTCTGATTTTGGAATATCTCGCATAATTGGAGACTTCAATTATCCAACAGCATCATCTTCTCATCTGGTGAAATGCTCTATTGGTTACATTGCTCCAGGTATGTGTTTTCTATTCTTACCTTTTTTAAATATATATTCTTCTTGGATGATGAGGGAAGAAGGTTAAATTTCAAGCAATGGTTTTTCAGAGTATGGGATTGGAGAAGCAACATCTGTGAAAGGTGATGTATACAGCTTTGGAGTGGTTACCTTAGAAGTCATCACAAGATTGAAGCCCACAGATGACATGTTTTCAGGGGATGTCACATTGCCATTGTGGATTTCTATGGCCTTGGAAGGAAAATCAGCAGAGGTAAGAAGCCAAACAACTAAAGATACTATAAAAATAGCTGATGAAAGTGGAGGAGGAATTGAGATGGACAAAGATGAAGAAATGTCAATGGTGGAAAGCATTTTGATGCTTGGTCTAAGATGCACCTGCCAAAATGCTTCTATGAGGCCTAGCATGAAGGTAGTTGAGTCTTTTCTAGAATCAGTTGTTCTTCCGAATGTACGAGATCAAAGGACATTACCAAGAAACTTGGAAGAAGTTATGAGTATTGTGGAATCACAACCTCCTCTGCTTCACAGAAGGAATGAAGCTGAAAGTTCAACATTTTCTTCTTAACGGTGATTCCAAGTAAGTTTTTTTTTTAATAGATCAAACTCATATCTTGTATCTACATGAGTTAGCAAATTGTGAAAATTTTCTATGGAACAATGATTCCCTTGGTTATGCTTCATTACATGTATGATTCAGCCATTGTTAATATGAGCTGGAAACTTATGCTCTGAAATGCTCACACACTTCAGTGTATATTGCTTTTAATTATTAAATTTCCTGATTACTTGCACATTGTCAGCCTCTTAGGTTAGGTCTCGTTATCCAAGAAAGCTTATTCCACTTTCACTTTCCCCTTAAATTGCATACCCACATACATGTTCTTTCGTAAACTTTCTAACTTCATAAATTTTTACAGGGAATCATTGTTATGCATCTCAAAGCTAAAATCAGAAAATTTTATTAACATGAAAGCATTTTCAACTTTGCATTCAAATTTTTTATTTTCAAATTTAGTTTTTGAAAATATTTTAACTGCTATGTCTATGACAACCCTATTTGATTCATTTCAGAGATTTTAAAGATTTTATCTTTCCTGCAGGGTTTCATGAAAAGCACAGGTTGCAGTCCATGTCAACTCTCAATCGCTTCAATGAAATATCTACAAAGATTGAACCTTCTATACCAAACCATGGCTATGCAAATGGGAGCATTATATTTTCCCTTTTCCTTCAAAAAATAAGTACTTTCATGTTGATTTAGGGAAATTGATTATGGTTTTTAGATTTTTGGGCTAGGGTGACCATTTTACATAAGTTCTTGTTAGAGATGTAAAGACAAGATTTGTACTTGTGTTTTAAATTTTCTAAAGTAGAGTTAAGATATCTTAAACTTGTAAAAGAAAAAGGGAAAACATGTTTGAGTTAATTATTGGTTGATTCCATTACTATAACCCTATATTTGGCTATTTAAATCCATATTGGGTTGATTATGAGAGTGAGTTGAGAGTGTTTGATCTCTTGTATAAGGGTTTCTGTAATAGGAGGAACTGATCCGTGAGTTTGTCTTGTGAGTGTTTTGTAATCTCTTTGATCTAATTGGAAAACTAAATGAAGTTGCTTTCTTGTGTATTTCCCTTGTTTCTTCATCACTCCCTTCTACAAATTATCCCTGTTGTTTTATTAATATTCGCATATAACATTTATGTCCTGAATATTTTGGATGTAAAGTTTTGCACAAAGTATTTTTTTGAGATACCAATAAATAAAAATATTGTAAATTTTAAATATAAAAATCATTGTATTGTATTGCATTTTAAATTGTTGTTCTATGAACAAAGAAATATACACATAATTTTACTAAAATATAAAAATTGCTAAAATTACTAGTTGTTTCTGTATTTAAAGCTCTTTTTTTTTTTTTTCCTGCAACCTAATTTTTTGCCGTTTCCATTGCGTTGCCGTTGCCATCACATTGCCCCGTTTTCCGTTTCCAGTAACTATGATGCAGACCCATGAGCCATATTGAAGGTATGGATTAAACCAACATTCATGCCATGCCTGATGTATCCATATGTGTTATGCGTAGTATATTTTTAACATTATTATTCATTTCCCAGCACTCCAGTCGTAGCATGATATCATAGCTTTCAGTTTCAAACCCAACTTCTGCAAATTCCTGGAACTTGCTATTCCAAATTAACACGTGTGTATCTATCTCCCCACAAAAATGGCTGCTAAACGTCTCTCAGTTCTTCATCACTAAGTGGACCTTTCTTCCATGGAAACTGGTTTTGATCATGCAAATTGATTTGAAACAAGGTAAAGGAATCTTTCATGATTTTTCTCTGTTGCTTCCTATTGCTGATTCTCACCTAAATTTATGCCCTATGTATGCAGTACAATCCAACCCATCTTAAATTACAATCAATCAGCCATTTCGTATCTGTTCAGAATCTCTTGGACTTCATCAAATCAATCGATTTGTTTATCTAATTTTCTTAGATACTTGCAGCAATGGCTTTTGCTCACAAGGCTACAATGATGAGGTAGCCATGATTTTGTTGATGATGCTGTGTACTCTAACTGGAAGAAAGCTCATGACCAACAACACCAGGGAAGAGAATGAGTTGCTGAAGAAGAATAAGATGATTCATGTTAATCACTTATTGAAGTTTGTTTTTGTGGAAAAATCTTTGATTTACTCCAAGCTACCTAGTGGACCTAATCCAGGACCGGGCAATTATATACCTCACTACCACCACCACCCACAAAATTTTAAATTTGATTGTTTCATCTAAAGCATTCTACATAAGTAGATTGATGAGTAGATCCTATGCCCAACCATACGAATCACTAAGTGTTCATATGCCATCAGGTCGAATTTCGTGGAAGTGTACACTACTAGGTGCACAAAGTATCCACCATTGAGATTACCAAGTGTTAATATATCATGCTCAAAGTGGTCATACCTACATTACTTATAAACAATAATATTAATTACTTAAGAAAAAGAATATAAATTGCATATAAAGTGAAGTACTCAAAAGTAGAATTATGATAGTCTAAGTACTATAATGGATAGAGGAAATCTCAATTTTATTTTGGTCCATGCATATATGTCCAACTACATGTGCACTCAAATAAAATATTGTATAATCTCTTAAACTCACATTGCGGGTGCTTAGAGGAAAAATATTCTAAATTTCACAACAAGAAACTATAAGAATTTGGCTAGTGCTACAACCAAAATGTGCCATAAATGTGAGGGGTGTGGATATTTACATAGGTAACACTTGCATCAACATCGACATACCTACATCAATGCATCATAGAATGCGTCGATGGGGATACATCGATAGGGCTATGTCAATAAGCATGTGTCAATGCATCATGTTTTACTGATGATCCATCATACCCCCATGATTGACTAAAAACTTGCCCTTGAGTGAACAAAATTGGGATTGAGCTTTATACAAAATTTGGGGAAGCATGGAACTTTATTGATAGACAAACTAACTGACTGACTCTAACTAAGTTTAAGTGTTGAATTATACATATTTACAAAAATGAGTGTAATTTTACATTAAAAATGGACACTTGCACAAAAAGTTTAGTGGGTTCCTATTGAATGAATGGAGATGTGATGAAGTCTCATACAGTGCCTAAAGATGGAGGCTCCTATGGCTTGAATGGTCCTTTATCCTAGCCCAATGTAGCTAGAGGCTAAGGTTGCCCTGCTGCTACTGGAAGTTTAAAGCATCTAGGAGTGCTTTCATCTTCTCTTTCTTGCCTTGTGGATTGTAAATAGTCCAAGCTACTTTTCCTATATGAGCTAGTGCAGGGATATCCCACGAGCATAGCACTGAAGAAAATATTTTCTTCATGTTGATAAAATAAGCTGTGAATTTCTTTCATTCAATATCAAACATTTTTATAAGATTCTACAACTCCTAGTAGTCATTCATCCTCCTTGTCAAGTTCTCAGCAATAGTTCATTCATCTATGAACTTGCTTATGAGAACTTCAAGCAATATGTTAGTTATCTCTAACTTTTGTTTTGTTTCCTTATGGAGCTTGAACTCCATCTCACAGAGAAGGTAGGAGATGACGACCTACTTCTCTAGTTCAGTCCTTGGCCTTCCTACTATCAGCATTACTAAGTTTGCATGTCGAAGATTAGGAAACTTCATGTACTTTATCATCTCTTTGATCTAAAACTCCTTAAGGCTAATTTCTACCTTATTATATGTGTTCATTCCATCAAAGATGGTTTGCCATACATAAGCTCTTTGCTGGAATTGCTAGAGAGTCTCATTTATCTTTGCATTGGCTAATTTTATTTCCTTCTCATTATCTTCATTGAGTACTCCAACCTAGTTTCTGTTTCACTTTTTCGAATTTCAGGGCCTTATTCTTCCAGGTGACTATCTCAGTTGTAGTCATTTGATAAAGAGCATGAACTTCTTCATTGAGAGATTTATGTTTTCGTTTGCCAACCTCTTCAAGTCTAAGTTCATCTTGGCAAGCTAATCCTACTATGCTAGATATATCAACAATTTGGTCCTTTTGCTACTTAATGTTTCACACATGATGATTATCCTTGGTGAGGATCAAGTTCTCCTTGCGAACTTGAGACTAGTCCTTATCAATGTTTTTTTTCATAGCCTTTAACATGGACACATCAAAGATTATCATCTCATGTAAGTTCTAGCTAGAGAATGGTAGGGCTGGAGAGATAGGCTCTTAACTTTGCAACTTTAGTAGCCAATCATTGATTTGTTGCAGTGGTCTCCATAAGTTGTGTGTTTGCAAGTAGCAACTTCCTTCTTGCCTTAAGCAAGTACAACTAGTTTGTAGTGATCTCATCTAAGAGATCAAAGATCTTTAGAAGTGGTTTCCCGACTCCTACCAGTCTTTCTAACACCTTCTCATGTTGGGTAGCGCTTATCCAAATACTTCCTACTTCTACTGATGCATGGATATCTATCATGGAAACTCTGTCTATTATAGATTTCGTAGGAGGATTAAAGGCCTCTGCCATTCTATTAGCTATCTCCTCTACTGCTATCTCTTGATCCTTATGTAGCATCACTAACACCATTGCCCCTTTGCCTTCCTCTAACATGAAAGAGAAGTCACTGCATTTTCCAAAATTTTAATAAATGCTTATCTAAGAATGAGCACAATGACCTCCCTGGCACTTGGATTAGGTCTTGTGGATGCTTGGTTCTACTTTTTAGAGAATAGTGGTGTTGTCTTACTATCTAGCCAGCTAATGATCCTTGCAACTTCATTGAAATGGCTCATGGCTGAATAGTAGACAAATGAATCCCCATTGTTTGTAGATCCTTGTGATTGTTGTAGTAGTTTCTCATGAAATTTCCTAAGTTATTATGTAGCTAGAAGTATCTCTGTCATGATTTCTAGGATTGCAGGTGATGATGGTAGTGGCTACTTCTCTTCATGCAACTTTGTTACTACCTTATTCTTCATCATCTCCTGCCATGATGTAGTAGGAGTGCTACAGACCATATTATTCAAGTAGTGAGCTATTTTCCCCTCCCCTCCCCTCCTCTTTTACAATTTTCAAATCAATAATGGAAAGGGAAATGTCTTCTTATCCTTCTTATTTTTCTTGAAGCATTTCTTAATCTCCAAGAAGATGAGTTAGGGTAGATTAATATGAAAGTTTCTACTTAGAGTGGTATATGCCCTAGTAAGAAGACTATCATCCTACTTGGCCTGACCATTGGGCTTAGGTGACAGGTTGCAATTTTAAAGTGGGATCATTCCATCTTTGTCAAGGCATCGTATTTTTTATAGTCCACTTTGTAGCATCACTGGACCCATTCCATTTGTGCCTCTAGGTTTACCTATGTAGAGATCCTAGCAAGTTTTACCCAAATGTTTGACAAACCGAGGGCTTCAGCTATGATCTTAACCAAATAAGAGATGATGATGTCCTTAAGTGATGATGATGTCCTTAATTTTCACCAACGCATCTTCTTGTCGATTGGTCCAAAATAGGTATGTCTCCTCCATGTACTATTCTCCACTGTTAAAAAGAATGAAAAACAAGAAAGACCCTTGCAACTTTGTTCTAACCTCCTCTAGTATCAACTTTAAGAAAGGTCCAAAGGTCAACTCTTATAGAATGAAACTTTGGACCTCCTTGGTCCTTATAGAATGAAACTTTGGACCTCCTTGGTACTGATCTATTCTAGGTAGACCTTTGTGAGGGTGACCTCCAAGTTTGGCCTCGACCTAGGAGCTTCTTCCTGCCTAGATTGGTCCATCTCTATAGTGGGATCTATCTGACAAATTCCACTTTGGGTTTCTCTCAAAGTTTCCCTATAGCATGTGCCACCTCAGCTACTTATTCTTGGGGTTGTTGTTATTGGTATCTTCCCCCTCAGGGTCACTTTTCCCTAGGTTGCAATGGTCCTTTGCTTGTGGTCCTTATGTAGGTGCCATCTATGGTCATAAACATAATCCTATGATTAGCTCTTTAGTTCATAACCTTTAGTGATTTGAATACCTTTCTTTGTTAAATCAAGTTATGTTAATTTATTGCACATTAGGATTTTATTGTTTAAGTGCTTATTTATGATCTCAAGATAGGTGTGTTATTTTATTCCTTACTAACAAAGTTTGTTTGTTGGTCTTAATTCATTATGGTAATTAATTTAATATTATTTTAATAGTTTGATCATGGGGAGTTAGAAAAATTTTGAAACATTATCTATGAAAAACCTAAGGTTTCTATCCCCCATGATGTAAAGTGTACCTTTGGTAGCTCAAGGGTTGAAAAATAGGTGAAATCAAATAAGTAGTTTGGAAGTTACAATGCTTAGAAGATTCTTGGGCTCTAAAAAATTACAAAAGGTCCTCTAGAACTTTTGAAAAATGATTTAAAATGAGCTAAATCATTGCTTGTATTTATAGGCTTTTTATGCTACATCAATGGTGCTGCATTAACAAGGATGGGTTGATGCAACTATTTATAGCTATCTTTCACATTTAGAACTAGAAGAAGTTTGGGCGCATTTTGGAGTGAGATAAGAGCCAAATGGAAGCTAAAAAGATGTAGAATGTTGCCAACAACATTAAATAGGGTAGGTTTAGCCTAGAAGAAGCAATTCTAGTGGATTTGGATGAATTTGGTAAGATGTTATGATGCGAAGGAGAACAAAAACTGGATGTTATAAAACTATTGGAATGATTGATTGAGCAAGTGATCCATGGTAGGAAATTTAACTTAAGTTAGACCAAAGAAATGCAAGTGGGTCTTCTTTAAAGTAGGCATATGCTAATTATTCCCTTGCATACCTTCATTGCAACGAGTTTGTGGGTCCCAAGGATGATGAATGGTTAGGTTAAGTTCAATTCCATACACATGAAAGAAATTTTCCTAGGGTTATGCTATCTAGAAAAAATACTAAACAATTTGCTATGGTATGAGACTATGAGATGTTAGAGAATGAGATGAATGAATGGTATAGAGAGAAAGAGAGAATAAGAGAGAGAATTAGCATCCTAGTCACATGAGGTTCTTAGTGAAAATTATGATTACGATGAATTCATACCTATCCATTCCAAGTCTAGACCAAGTTCATTCCACTTTCATTAACCTCACATTCATAGATCTCCCCTCATCGCAAATCAAAAGTTCATAATACTCCCAAAGGAGAATCATTACCCCAAGAGAAGAAGAAAATAGAAGAAGGAAGTATAGAGGACATTAGTTAGAGGAGTATCTTCATGTCTTTCCAGCCTCATAACCAATGCTTGTAGCCCATTATTGAGTCTAAGGGATGTGCTTTAAATTCTTGTGGTGTTGCTTTTTTGTTTTTTTTTTAACAGAAACCAAATCATGTAAAAACATGCTTTCTTTTATGATCGACAACAGAAGTGATGATATATCTATGGAGTATCATAGAACTTAAAAAGAATGTTGAGAGAAAAACCATATCAAATTCTCTTAAGGTTACACCCTTTTTCTTTTCTAGTTAGTTATTTTCCTAGCTTGTTGGATATCAATATCCTTAATTACTTTTAAGTTGTAATGTGAAAGAACCTTTGTGTGTTCAAGATATTAATTTCCATGGAACAAATGGAATGGGTGGAGGCCATGAACTCACTACCTAATACCATCAAAAAATTGACAAATTGTTAGTAGAGAACATAATCTAAAGACAATATTTGGCCTTTTGGTTAATCAATCATAATATTGATAGCTTTCTTGAATAAATTTCCAAAATTTGTAGTAGCTATAAATAAAATTAAAGATTCTTAATAAGACCTGAGGAAATTAATAAAGAAGAAAAGAATAGATATAAAAAGATTAATAAAATATTTATTAAAATGGAAAACATATAAAGAACATTGCAAAACAAAAAGATGTAAAATTGATTAGCCTCATCAATAGGAACCATTAACATGAATGGCCATCTCCCCCACAACTAGGTTGAGAGGAGGAGATCCAAAAAAATAGAGCATGCTTGTTCCTATGCAGATGTGTCCATGTTGTTAGTTACTTGGGGTTCTCTAAATGGCTTGAGTTATTGTATGTTGACTAGTATACATTTTTCAAGACTTAATGGATGGTAAATTATCATGACCCTTGAAGGAATAGTTGAATGGATGATATAATGTCCTTCCCATGACATTTAAAACTTTAGTACATTGTGACACATGCATAAGATTCTAGTAAAGAATCTTATCGCTAAGTGAGAAATGAACTCTTTTTATCTATGCATCATGACATTGTTTATTGTGTACATTGTACACTTCATTCATCATCAGAGCTATTTTTTGATTCTCATCTAGCACATTCAAGATTATCAAACATTCTTTGTGGGCTAGAATAATGTGTAGGTTAAGCTCATAGGCGATTCTGGATGTATGAAGTTCAACTTGGGTTAGAAGTTTTGGAAATTTTCCATACACTAAGTCATATGGAGAGTAGCCTATAGGAAGCTTCCAAGTTGAATGATATGCCCAAAGATCATTGTTAAGTTTTGTACTCCTATCCTTCCTATATCTACTAATAGTTTGTGTTAGTATCCTAGTAATCTCCCTATTGGTAACTTTAGCTTAACCATTAGCTTAGGGGTGATAGGGGGTTGCAATTTTATGTTGCACCCCCAAGCATAACATTAATTTCTAAAAAGTAGACATCGTAAAATATGTGTCATTGTCTAAAATAAGTGCTCTAGGAATACCAAAATTATTTACTATGTATTTTTGTACAAACCAAGCTATAGTGATGGATGTATAGTTTGATACTACTACAACTTTAGCTCACTTGATGTAGTAATCAATAGTAAGTATGATGTATGCCTTTCCATTTGACATGGAAGTGATGGATCCCATAAAGTCAATGCTAAAATGCTTAAAAGGTTCTAGTGGTTAGATCCACTATTGGGATGCTTTCATTCAAATAGCCATTTATCCATCTCTTTGACATTGGTCACATGAATGGGAGAAATGATGAACATTCCTAAAGATCCTTGGAAAAAAGTATCCTACCATGAGAATCTTTGTAGCTATCCTTCTTCCTATGTAGTGGCCCTTGTAAGGATCCTTATGAGCATCTTAAAGGATGTGTAACTAATCAACATCAGGAACACATCATTGAACTAGATCATTAGCATAAATCCTATAAAGGTTACCTTGGATTTCCATGTAATGCTTGACCTGGTGAAGAAACTATTATTTCCTCTTATTGTTCCATTTTTCTCGAGTCTCCTATGTAGGAGAGAAACTCATCATACCAATTGGTAATCCTTGGCTTTTATATTTCAATGAATTTAGCAAAAATAAGTCATTGGAAAATTGATCAAATAGGGATTCCTCATCCTTTCCTCATCCTCATTGTTATCCCATCTTAGCTGAGACAAATAATTGATTACTACATTCTTGGTTCCTTTCTTGTCCATCATGGTAAGATTAAATTCTTGCAAAATTACTAGTTATCATATGATATGGGGGCTAACAACTAGCTTTTTCATTAGAAAAAAAATGACACTATGATTAATGTATACAAAAATTTGATATCCAAGCACATAGTGCCTAAATGTTTTGAAGGCATACACCACCACCATGAGCTCTTTCTCAATGGTGGTGTAACTTAGCTGTGTACCTAGAATGCTTAGGCTTGTACGATGGATGTATTATGAACATTCTTGATTATTCATTTGTATAAGCACCACTCCCAATGCATAGTTAGATGCATTTTTCATTATGTGAAATGACCTAGAAAAATCTAGAGCATGTAGAATTAGAGTTTTCATTAGCTTTTAATTTAATTTTTGAAATTCTTGTTCACATTTGTTAGTCCATTTGAAAGCTGCATCTTTCTTTGTAAGTACCACTAGCAGTCTAGCAATTTTAGATAAATTCTTGATGAAGCACCTATAGTAACTAGTGTGGCCAAGAAATGACCTCACATCTTTCATAGTTTGAGGTTTCATAGTTAGATGACCCTTACTTTTTCTAGGTCCACTTCAATCCTTTTTCTTGAAATGTGGTATCACAAGATAATTTCCTTTTGGATCATTAAGTGGATTTTTTGCCAATTGAGCCATAAGTTTGTCTCTACACAACACTCTAACACTTACTCTAGATAATCCAAGCCTTGTTCAAAGTTGGCATCATAGGGGGAAATTTCATCCATGAAGACTTCCATACCATTATCAATTTGTTGCTAAAAAATACTAAGTACCAGGCACTAGAAAGTTATAGGGGCATTGCAAATACCAAATGGCATTTCCTTATATGCAAAAGTTCCCGAGGAACTTGAGAAAGTCATCTTGGCCTAATCTTCTTTTACTATTTGAATTTGGTTATAACCACTATAACCATCTAGAAAACTGTAGCAGGTATGCCCTACAATTTTATCTAGCACCTAGTTCACAAATGGAAATTTAGCATGATCTTTGAATGTTGCCATATTCAACAACTTGAAGTCTATATAAACTCATCATTTTCCTTCTTTCTTTGGTACAATCATGAGTGGGCTTACCCACTCACTGTTTGACACAGGATAGATGAATCACACCTTAAGAAGTTGTTTCACTTCATCTTTAATAACTTGCTTAAGCTTTAAATTTAATCTTCTCTGCGACTACCTCATTGGTTTGATGAAGAAGTCTATATAGATTTGATTTTGGCATATCCAAGGATCTATTCATGTTAATACATGAGATGATCATGCAAAGGTTGTTGGCCATTTGCTTACTACTTGCAATAGCTTCCTTTTTTGTTATCAAGTAATATTGACATTGATAATTACTAGCTTGCCATTATTAAGAAAAACATATTCCAAGGTTTTCAATAAAGTTGTAAGTTTAAGGGGCTCCTACTTAAAATGGTCTAGAATATCCAACTTCCCCCAATTCATTTTTATGTTTTTTGTGGAAGAGTTGATTATGAATTTACTACATTCCATCCATGTTATCTATATATGCACTTATGAGGAGCTCCATTGGGTCAATGCATATTGTTGATTTAGAGTTGTTTTTTGATGTCAACCACTAGGTACCTTCCTATTTTGTGGCTGCCACATACAGGGATCATTGAATATTTAATGTCTTAACACAACTATTGCATGTTATGATGAATGTACTCTTCATAGTCCATATATTTTGTACACAATGATATGTTATGTCACTATATGCGATGCATGGAACTTGCTTCTGCTTGAGCTATTCAAATTCATTTTCCTTGGAGATTTTCAAGGAAAGATATCTAATTCTCATCTTCGCATCAATTTTACTAAGCCAAGAACTTTCCATGATAATAGGAAAGTCCCCCTTATCCATGTGGGTCATCAGGAAATTTGCTAGATATGACCAACCATAGATAGTGGTTACAATGTCCTCCACTAATCCTCACAGAATGGTGATAGACTGATCTGCAAGCTCTAATATGATACTACATTTATTGAGTAGAGGCAAGTTCCATGTCTTATACATCTAATAAGAGATTAAGTTTAATCATAAACTTGAATCTAGTAGGGCCTTGCATGGATTATTTCCTACAATCTATAAATAGATTAAGGTACTTGTTGGATTAGATTTCCTCCTAGGAAAGTGACCTATCTTAATCCAATTTGTTACTACATGAGTTAACATGATAGTATGAACACTGACCCTTTGGTTTAAAGATGGCTCAAGGATAATTGGAAGTAGGTGATGTAGGGTTAGCAGCTATAGGTGTTTTTGAGAATTTTTGTGGACTATCTGGTCTGAAGAAAGTCCTCTTCCTAGGCTTGTACCCAAGACCACTTAGATGGTCATCTGGCTATAAGTTCATTGTCCTCATTGCATTTTGTTGTTGTGGCTACAGTGGAATCTCCCCTTGTATAGGCAGTGTAGGTGATAAGAAAGTGGTATTAGAAGATGTAGGGTGAGTTAGTGGATACATAGGAGGATAAGTTGAGAAAGACTTAGTTTGCTAACTGGGAATTCTATGATATTTCAAAGGGTAGTAGTGATGAGAGAAATGAGTGTGGCTTGTAGAGCCATGAGGGGATACAAATTTCTAGACACAATATCCATAGGAGTCTTGCTATTAATAAGAATATTGCTACTGTGAGGGTGACATTCCTCATGACTGTGGGTTTTGCAATTGCTGATACTACTCTTGAGGTTAAGGTGGCACTCTACTTGGGTAATACTATGTTGGATGGAACTACTACTTGTAATTTCCTTATGAATAAAAAAATCTCTTGGGTGGTTGCTTTCTTGCCAATTTTGGATTCAATGTATACACACCAAATTCTTGCAGATGTGATACTATTAAACAACATCCCTTGGGATGTTCATACTAATAAATATCATATTCTTCAACATTTGTTTTTGAACTACAATTTCATTAATTATTGTAGCCTTTCCTTTCTACTAATAGTAATCCATGCATGTATCTTTCCTTCTCCTTCTATCTTTATCTCTACTTTTCTACTTTGTCTTCTCCTTCATAATTTTGAGAGCAATTTGGAATTTCTCATCTAAGAAGTCTTAAATTTTATCCATCTTAGCCAATATTTTAGTAACATATTTTTGAATCAGAAAGGTTTTTCTTTACATCATTTTATTTAGATGTGCTTCCTCCTCTGAATCATAGAAATGTACCTCCCTTTTGGGAATGGAGGGATTCCTATTATATTCCTCTATGCTTTCTTTGTTTCTCAACTCTCCTTCTTTCTTTACCACCTAATTAGTCAGCATTTAAATTTTATGGTCTCTCATTATGAAGTCTTCCTTGGGCATAGATCCCAAGAGTTTATCTAGTTTTATGTCAGTGCCCATCTATAATGTGTTGAAGCTACTCCCTTTGAGAAAATCCATGGTGTGGACATCGGTGTAAGGAGTAGTACTTGCCCAAGGCAACATTCAAAGATTTATAATTATCTTACTTCCATCCTTGGATTTGTTTCCTTAGATTTAACACTCTAGAGTACATTTAATACTTATCATTAAATAGCTCTAGCATTGTACTTCATCTATGAATGGAAATTGACTCTAATGATCAGTACCAACTTTCAACTTCTTTGATGAGTATCATTGATAATAATTTGAGCCATTTCCATTCATTCTCAATGTTTTGTAAGACACACACATCATGAAAGGCCTATAGATGATGCTGAGGATCAACATTATATTCTCCTTTAAATTCAGAAATATTGTTCATATCAAGCTTTTTAATTCTACTATCCCTTTGATGCTTAGTAGGAATTTGAATTACTTCTAAAATACTAAGAATTTTCCTCATAGCCAACAATGGTTCATCATAGCCATTGTATTCATTGTGGTCCATATCATGTGTATGTCTTCTATGATGAGACCTATTGTACCTCCATTCTTGATGATGCTCTCGTTCCTCGCATAGTTGCCTATGTTGTCGATTCGTTTCATCATAATGGAGCTTCTGATCATCTCCATCTTGATTCTAATCACTCCTCCTTCTATCTTGACCATACCTCCTCCTATTAGAGTTTGACAATGAGGAGGATGGTGAAGGTGGAGGACTAGGATAATGGTATCTACTAGTCCTTCTCCTATGATCCTTGGCTTATTTTTTCTCCTTTTTCTTAGATGAACAACTAGGATATCCTTACATTCATCTTCTTTGGGCTATGGACTCTATCCTCCCCTCATCTTGATTGTTCTCCAAGGTTGATTGCAACCGTTGGTGAAGTGTGACATCCTCCATGAAAGGACAAGAATATGTATACTAAGATAGCCTTGAGAAGAAATCATGGTTCTCTTTCTATAATTTTAGAAAAAATAGTGTCGATATCCTCTTGTCCTTAAAGGCTTTATGCCATGCTTCCATGTGTTGATCTTTTCTGAGATGGGCTTTTGAGGGTTGATAACCTGTGAAGGTATGATCTGTTACCTCATACTTTGCATCTCATGATTCAATTTTTAGCTTTACAATATTGGCCATTACCATGGTAGAAATAGATCGATCAAGAGGTAATATAATCTTACCCTCCATATTCCTCTAGTATAACTTTTTATCTTGATGAAGAATAAAGGTGAAATCCAAATAGTAGGTATCTAGATGTGCATAGACTACTTTCAGCTACTGAGGTTTCTCATCGGTAGTCCATTTAGTCTTATTATGTTATTGATTGAAGTCATCGACATGGGATGGTAATTCATTCCTACAAGAAGAAGCCATTTTAGTGATGTGTATAAAGTATACCTTGATATAATTTTATTATTATTATTTTCTATGAAATATGACTCATTATATTTTCCTTATAACAATTTTATATTAATTCACTATTTAACAATACCTAGCGTACTTAGCTAAACTAAGTCCCTAATAGTGATACCAATGATGAGAAGCAGGTAGATCGTATGCCCAATCATATGAATTATTTACCTAAGTGGCCAATATTCCTACATAGTGAATTATGTAGTTGTAAGTTGTTGTCTTCCTAATCTATACTTGTATTAATTTGTGCATAAGATTAAGTGTGGTTGAGGCATATGATATTTATTTTTTATATTTTTACTATTTTTCTCCTACTTGCTAAATGAGTATATGAATTAACATTTAATACTTAAATTAACTAATAGATTAATTACTTCGTTAACTAACTATCCTAATGTAGAGTATCTATTCCCACTTGCCATATACATCCTAAACCTATATTAACGCTATTGGGTTACTGAGTGTATATGATTGGGTGCACCAATTATCTACCATTGGGATTACCAAGCATTAATATATCATGATCAAAGTGGACATACCTACATTTCTTATGAACAATAACATTAGTTACCAAAGAACAAGAATGTAAATTACATGTAAAATAAATTATTAAAAAGTTGAATTATGCTAGTCTAAGTGCTATAATGGATAGAGAGAATCTCAATTTTATTGTCGTATATGCAAATGTGTCCAAGTATATGTGCACTTAGATAAAATATTGTACAATCTCTTAAATTCACACTGTGGGTACTCAAAAGAAAAATATTCTAACTTTTGTGGAAAGAAACTACAAGAATTCGGCTAAGGCTACAACCAAAGCATGCCATGAATGTGAAGGGTATGTGCATTTATATAGGCAACACCTACATCAATGTTGACATACATGCATCAATGTATCATAGGATGCATCGATAGACATGCTTCGATGAGGTTGCATCAATGGGTGATGAGTAGACAGGTTGCAATGATGTACATATGTCAAAGTAGCCCCATTGATGTAACCTTGTTAATGCATGGTCAAATGCATTGACATAGATGTAACGACACTAACACAAGTAGGGCCTATATAAATGCACTCATCACCCACATTTATGGCACTTAGAATTCTAAGAATTCATAGTGTAGCGAAGTTTTTATAGTTTCTATTTTCTAGAGTTAAAATATTTTTCCTCTGAGGACCCGTAGTAAGAATTAAGAGATTGTACAAGGCTTTATTCAAGTGCCTATGTACTCGATCACATTGGCATGAACGACAATATAGTTGAGATTTTCTACATTCATTGTAGCACTTAGATTATTTTCCTCTTTATGTTCAACACTTTATTCTTAAATCAATTTATATTTATGGCCTTGAATAATTAATATAATTAATCATAAAAAACATAAATATGATCGCTTTGAGCATAATATATTGCACTTGGTAATCCTAGTATTGGATATTTGGCATGACCAATAATACCCACTTGGTAATCCAATAGCATTAATATGAGTTCGAGATGTGTATGACATGTGGAAATAGTTACTTTTTTTAGGATAATTAGTTACTAGATTAGTTAAGTAGTTAGATAATTAATTATTAAATCTCCATTCACTCATCTTGGCACTAGGATAATATATATATATATATATATATACTTATAAAAATAGATATAATGTATCTTAACTCACATTTAACCATACGTACTGATAATACAAGTGTAAGTTAGGAAGACAATGATCATACAACTCCATGATTCACTATTTAGGACTATAGGCAACTTAGGAAACCAAGTCTATAGAATTTGACTAGATTACTAGTGAATGCTTATTATTCATATGGTTGGGAGTAGGGGATACCTGTCACTCGTCATTGATGACATTACTGGGAATCTAGTTTAGCTAAGTGTGCTAATTAGTAATAGACTATGACTTTACGTAAAGACATTGTAAACATAAAACAACGACTTATTATTAATTCAATAAGAAAGATACTTGAAAAATTGAAACATTAAAGGCATATTATTT
Organism: Gnetum montanum; assembly: GCA_015680685.1. NCBI lineage: Eukaryota > Viridiplantae > Streptophyta > Gnetopsida > Gnetales > Gnetaceae > Gnetum > Gnetum montanum. The sequence continues at coordinate 305,113 of MNCI01001480.1, forward strand.
TTATATATAACTAACATGGCTTCTTCTCATAAAAATGAATCTTCACCAAACATAGGAGAATGCAATCAATGATAGGTGAAACTAAAGAACCTCAACAACTTAGAGTTATCTATGCTCATCCAAAGCCTTATAATCTAGATTCTACTTTCATCTTTCATTAAGATGAACAAATGCACTGGAGAGACATGGAAGAAAACATTATGTTTTCTTCCAATCAATCCATTCCTACCATGTTAATGATCAATTTAATCAAATTTGTCTTCACAACACTCAACACAAAATATGAGGTCGTAGACCACATGTATAGGGACTATCATCCTATAGATGCCCATTATAAGAAAGATCGGCACATGGAAGTGTGCTATGAGGCCTTTAAGGGCAAAAGGGTCATGACATCATTATTCTTATGACAACATAAAGAGGATGAGGATTTCTTTTTTGGCCAATCCTAACATATAGATTTTCGTGGTTTCTTTGAGGAGGACATCCTTCACGAACAATTACAATCAACCTTGGAAAACTTTGGTGATGGAAAGACATGGTGTCAAGAAAATGGAGCCTTAAAGGATAGAAATCCTAGTCATTTGTCTAATGGTAAGGAGAATGATGAGAAGTAGAAAAAAGAGAAATAGAAGGATTAGGATAGGGAACGAAGGAGAAGTACTAGCAAGAACTGTTCGCCTAGTTTTACTTCTTTACCCTCATCATTCACATTTTCATCCAACTCTAATAAAAGGAGTTGGGGCCAAGAAAAAACGAGTAGTTGGGACCAAGATGAAGATGAAAGGTGGAATAAATATGACTGGAAATTTTGTTGAGATGATTAAGAACAAAGGTAGAGACAACCATAAGAGGGAGAAGAGCACCATTAGGAGCAAAGGCATAACAAGACTCATTATAGGTGTCATAGCCATGAAAGGGACCACCATGAATGAAATGGCTATCATGAGGCTCTGCTGGCTACTAGAAATATGATTAATATTTTAGAGATAGTGAGAATTCCCACAAGACATCAAAGATATAGACAGATTAAGATGCTAGGTATGAATAATATTCCCATGTTCAAAGGGGGATATCATGCAAATCCACAAAATCATCTACAAGCATTTCATGATGAATGTGCCTTGCAGAACATAGAAAATGAATGGCATAAGCTTAAATTATTCACAAGGACACTCACCAAAGAAGAAAAATGCTAGTAATGGTTCTTGGAACTAGAATCTATTTGCCGATGGAGTACCATATTAGAGCTATTTAATGACAAATACCAAATGTATTCCAGAGATTCTAACATACATAGGTAGATTCAATGATGAAAATAGTGAAATCATGAGTCCTTGAATGTGGATTTTGGTAGATACTACTCTCTTCTATACTAATTCTTAGGCCATGAATACTCTCAAAGGGAACAACTTCACCACATCATAGATGGACTTCAAAATAAGACAAGGGAAATCCTTGGGGTCTATACCCAAGGAAGACTCTCTAAAATGTAGGTCCATCATATTCAAAGGTTGATAAAGTAGGTGGCAAAAGAAGAAGGAAAGATAAAGAAACATGAATGTATAGAAAAGTATAACAAAAACCCCTCCATTCACAAAAGGAAGGTGCATTTCTATGATTCGAAAAAGGAAGCATCTCTTGAGGAAGTGGTGCAAAGGAGGACTTTGTCAGTACAAAAATATTTCACTGAAATATCAACTAAGATTGATAAAATATGGGACTTCTTGAATGAGAAATTTTAAATAATATCTCTTAAAATTATAGAAGAAAAAATGAAGCAAGGGAGTAGTGGTCAAGATAGAAGAAGAAAGAAGGATGTAGAAAAAGGTTACTATCAGCAAAAGGGTAAGGATGTAATGGTTAAAGAAGTTGTAGATTCTAAAAGAGATGATGATAGATGCCGTATCTATTAATATGAACATCCTAAGGGATGTTTTCCAATGCTATCACATCTACAAGAGTCTAGGGTATATGCATCAAATCTCAAATTTGCAAAATGGGAAACACCTAGGCAATTGCCTTCCCTACAAGGCAACTATAGGTAGTAGTTCCAACAACCAATGTATTATCTAAGTGGAGTACCTCCTCAACCTCAGAAGCAATACTAGCAATGGAAATGCCCACAATCATGGGGGATTCCACCATCATGATACTAGTATACTTATGGGTAGCCAAATCCTTATGTATATTATGTTCAACAACTTGTATTCCCTCATGACTCATCTAGCCGCACCTCCTTCTCTCACCACTACTACCCTTTGGAATATTATAGAGAAACTTCTCCAAGGGGGAGTCTCCTTTTCATTTTCCTCCTCCATTTCTCTTTAGTAGTCCTTACACCATCAACAATCATAGCCTTGCAACTTGCTCCACCTTTTGCAGGGAAAAATTCTACCATAGCCACAACAATGAGACATTGTGAGGGCAGTAAACTTACAACTAGATATTCATCCAAGTGGTTCTAAATAGAAACCTTGTAAGAGACCATTTTTTAAAATGAAAAATCCCACAAAACCCTCATAGAAACCTATGGCTATTAACCCTTTCTCATCTACCTCTAAAAGTACTCTTGAGTCACCTTCAAACAAAAAGCCCTCCAATGGGTACATTGTCATATTAATTCATGTGGTCACTAATTGGATAAAGGCTATCCACCTTTCTAGAAAGTGATCTGATCCTAGAAGTCCTCTTATCTATCTACAAATTGTAGGGAACAATCCATGTAAGGCTCTATTGGATTCAGGTTCTAGGGTGAACTTAATCTCCCAAGAAGTGTATGAGATCTGTAACATGCTTGCTCTCCAAAAGAGCAATATTAGACTAGCACTTGAAAATCAAGCCATCACTATTCCTTTGGGACTAGTGGAGGACATCGTGATCACCATCTATGAGTGGTCCTATCCTACATATTTTCTTGTAATCCATGTGAATAACTATAAGGGGGACTTCCCTACCATTATGGAAAGGGCTTGGCTAAGTACCATAGATGCCAAGATGAGGATTAGAAACCTTTCCTTAGAAATATCTAAGGAAAATGAATTTGTTAAAATGAAGAAAAAAGATTTTTATGCATTGCATACAACAAGACAGGTTCAAATTGCATGTATAAAATATGGACATTAAGGGGTACATATATCCAAGCATGCAACCAATGTGTTAAAACAATAGTCATTCAAAAGTTCTTGTATGCAAAAACCACAAAACAGAAAGGTACTCAATGGTTGACATCAGAACATCAAGCTAAATCCATAATATGCATGGAATCATTGGAGAACCTCACAAGAACCTACATGGAAAATATGGATGAAATGGATGATAGTCAACTCTTCCACACATAGAATGAAATGCATTGAAGAGAATTGGAAATCCCAAATCACTTTAAGAAGAAGCCCCTTGAACTAAAAAATTTACCGAAAACTTTAGAATATGATTTCCTTGACAATGATAAGCCAATAATCATTAATGCCAACCTTGCTAAAGATCAAAAAAAAGAAACTACTGAAAGTAGTGAACAAGTGGTCAACATTTTTTACTTGGTCATATCATGAACTAACAAGGATAAATCCATGGATATGCTAGCACCACATCTATATAGACTCTTCCATTAAGCCAAAGAGGCAATTGTAGAGAAGATTGAACCTAAAAATTAAATAAGTTATCAAAGAAAAAGTAGAACAACTTCTTAAGGTCAAGTTCATATATCTGATTGTGAATAGCAAATGGGTTAGCCCACTCATGATTGTACCTAAGAAAGGAGGGAAGTGGTGGGTTTGTATAGATTTCACACTGCTAATCATGGCAACCTTCAAAGATCATTTTCTATTACCATTTGTTTACCAAGTATTTGTCACCATTACAAGATATTGTTATCACAACTTTTTGGATGGCTATAATGACTATAACTTGGATGTAGATCGTGTTAGAAGATGAGGCTAAAACAACATTCAGAAGTCCCTATGAGATTTTTACATATTGAAAGATGCCCTTTGGCTTGTGTAATACTCCTACTACTTTTCAATACTTGATGCTTAGCATCATCCAACAACAAATTGGTAGTGGATTAGAAGTCTTCATGGATAACTTCTCTACCTATGCTACCACATTTGAGCAAGCCTTGAACTATCTTGAGTAAGTGCTTCAAAAATGTGTAGAGACTAATATTAAGCTCAACTAGTAGAAACGCCACTTGATGATCTAAGAATACATAGTTTTAGAGCACGAAATTTTATTAAAAGGGTTCAAGGTAGACCTAGAAAAGGTATGAGTCATCCAAGGAATTACTAGACAACCTAAATGGTAAAAGATGTAAGATCATTTCTTGGCCATACTATTTATTATCAGCATTTCATTGAGAACTTATCAAGAATTACTAAGCTATTGGTATAGTTAACAGAGAAGGATGCACCCTTTAATTGGACCAAGGAATGTGAGCTAGCATTCTATCAGTTACAGCAAAAGCTCATGGAAATTCCCATTCTACATGCTCTAGATTAATCCAAACCCTTCTACATCATGATGGATACATCTAATTATGCATTGGGTGCTATGCTTACATAATTGAATGATCAAAGATATTCTTATTACATCCATTATGCAATTAGAAGCATTATGGAGGCATAGTTAAATTACACCACAATGGAGAAGGAGTTCATGGTGGTGGTGTATGCCTTAGAGAAGTTCAGGTACTATGTGCTTGAATATCAGATCTTTGTGTACATAGACCATAGTGCCATAAGGTTCCTAATGAATAAGCCATGGGTGAATCCCCATTTTATACTGTGGCTAGTGGTTCTATAGAAATTTAATCTTACAATGGTGGATAGAAAAGGAACTAAGAATGTCATCATTGATCACTTGTCTTAGTTATGATGAGAAAGCAAAGAGGATGAGGGACCTTTATCTAATCAATTTCTAGATAAACTCCTCTTTGCAAAAGCTATTGAAGTTCAAGATCTGAAATGTTCTAATTGACACAATGAATTCTTCTCTTATCTACTCACTTAGGAAACTCCTCAAAAATGAGACAACAAGAAGAAACAATAGTTTTGTCATCAAGTCAAGCATTACATGGAGATCTAGGGTAACCTTTACAAGGTTTGTACTAATGACTTGGTATGTGCTTGATGCTAGTCAACTATGGATTCTCCCAGATGATCATGAAGGTACTAGCTTGAATCATTATGCAAGGAGAAGGATAGCTATGAAAATCATCATGCTAGGATACTTTTGGCCAACAATCTTCAGGGATGCCCATCACCTCTCATATTCATGTGAGGGCTACCAAAGATATGGAGAAATGACCATATAAATGAAAGGGTTCCAACAACAGATCCAACCACTATAGTCTTTTGACCTTTAGGATATTGACTTCATGAGGTCCATCAATCCCATGTTCAAAAGGAAGGCATAGAGCATAGTATCAATTAACTACTACATCAAATGAGCCAAACATCCAATCATCATTGATGGTTCATCTTCTAGTTTGTTCAACAAAGTGTGGTAAATAGGTTTGGTATGCCTAGGGCACTTATTTTTTGATAATGGAACTCACTTTATAGGTGCTACTTTTCGAAAGCTAATACAACACCTAGGGATGCAACATAAATTAACTTCATATCACTCCCCCAAGCTAATGGTCAAGTCAGGGTTATTGACAAGGAAATAACCAGGATACTATCATGCACTATTAGTAAATATAGGAAGGATGAGATCACAAAACTTAACAATGCTTTATGGGCTTATCAATCAACTTGGAAACTTCCTATTAATTATTCTCCCTTAGTTGGTGCATGGAAAACTACCAATACTTTCCATCCAAGTTGAGCTCTCTACACTCTCAATGACCTATGAGCTTGACCTTGATCTAAGTCTAGCACAAAAGGAACATCTAATAATACTAAATGTGCTAGAGAATAACCAAGAAGGAGCCCCTATCAATGAATGAAGAACATAAGGTACATGCCAAACAACATCATGATGCATGAATAAGGAGAGTTAAATTTCAACCTAGTGATTAGGTTCTTTATTAGAACTCCATGCATGTACCACAAGGTACACAATTTCAAAAGATATGGAAACAATCTTACATCATTCTTGTAACTTTTTATTTAGATGTCATGATAATTTACCAACCTTCAAGCCTAGACAAATGACTGTTAGTTAACATCCAACAAGTAAAGCCTTTCCTAGAACCTAGGATAACTGATAGCACTAACACCTCAATAGATGGAAAAACATGCTCTATATTTTAAATCTCCTCCTTTCACCTCAGTCATGGGGCAAATGGCCACATATATTAAGGCTGCCCAAATTTTCACCTTTTTGTTTTACATCATTCTTCATATGTTTTTGATTTTCTTAAATATTTTACTACTTGATATATATATATATATATTCATTTCTTTCTCTTAGTTTACTTTGTTTGGTTTCGTTTTGTTTTATTCATATGAAATCTCTGATTTTTTCCATTGCTACTACTACTACTAGAAGTTAATTAATGTAGTATTTACTATTATGATTGATTACTAAATGAAAATTTTCATCTGTAGATTATGTCCTCAAATTAACAAATTGTTACTTTTTTGGTAATATTAGGCACAACATCCATCCATTCCATCAAACTCTATAATGTTTTGTATCATGTCCTTTCATACTTATAACTTAAAGTAATCAATGATCTTGTTACTTAAAAAACTTGGCATGGACCAAGTAGGAATGAACAAGGGTGTGACTTCAAGGGGATTTTTCATCTTTTATTTCTAACTTTTTTCTTGAGTTTCATGATTTTTCTCCGTTGATCACTTACCACTCCTATTGTTGACCATAATAAGAAGCATGTCTTTGGATGGTGTGGTTCCCATGATAAAAAGTATGGAAATTTAAAGTACACCCCTTATACAAATACAAGTTGCAAGCACTAGTTATGGGGCTAGAAAGACATGTTATCCATGCCTAAAGGTACATCCTCTAACTAAGACCCTTTCTATCTTCTTGCTTCTTTTTTCTTCTTCTCTTGGAGTGGTGGTTGCACTTTATGGATTGTTATAAACTATTGATGATTTAAGGGTCAGGATATGGCAATGCAAAGTCACTAAATGTGGATGGACTTGGTTTTGGTTAAGCTAGGGATGGTATCAAATAATCTTTTAAACACATACTTCATAAGGACTTCATGTGACTATGATAAGGATCTCTTACCATTCTTTCTTTCTACCATCATCTTATCTCATCATTGATCACTTCACTACCTCTTATCATGATCAATTATTGTATTTGTTATAGCAAGTGGCATAATCCTTAGATGATCTCTTCCATGGATTCAAATTTTAACTTCTAGTGACCATCAATCATCCTTAATGTCCATGAACTCCTTGTGTTGAAAGCATGTAAGGGCATCATAAGCATAAGCTTGCTTTGGGAAGGATCCACTTGCATGTCCTTTGATCTTCTTAAGTTAAACTTCCTATCCCTTGGCCATTTCCATAATCAATCTCATCAACTTGCATTCTAAACGTTCAGTTTTTCTTTGTTTTGGCACTAACCATTCATCCAAATTCAATCTGATCTCCTCTCTGAATGAACTTGCAACCCTCTTCTATGTTTTTGTCATGCTTCTATGTTTTTATGACTTCCATTAGGCTCATGTTTCATCCCCAAACTCATTCAAAATTCCTTATTTCTCCTATGAAAAAATTGACTACAAACAACTATGTCAACGTAGCCTCATCGATATAATGGGATGAGTCAATGTAGCCCTATCAACACATCCTCGTCGATGTAGCATAAAAACTCTATATACATGCATGACACTTAGACATTTTTTGCACCATTTCTTATAAATGCCAAAGGAGTTTTTCAATTTTTCAAAGCCCAACAATAAAACATCTAATAGTCATAACTTTCAAAGCTCAATTTACCCTATTTTTTGATCCTCAAGCTACCAAAGGTAAGCTTTCTATCATGGGGGACATAAGCCTTAGTTTTTTCCAAAACTTTTTTGGAAATTTTCCTAACTTGCCAAGGTTTATCCATTAAAATAATATTAAATTACTCATTCAAAGTGGGTTAAGCCTAACAAATAAACTTTGGTAGCTAATCAATCAAATAATATTAAAATAATATAACTTGCTAAGATCACAAACAAGCCTAAATATAACCTAATCTAATAACAAAAGTATCAAAAGAACTAAGGGTTATAAAGTAATGAGCTAATCTTAAGTTATGTTTGTAATCATAGATGGTACCAAAGAGAGAACCATAGGCAGGAGGGTCTTTCTAGCCCAGGGAGAAGCAACCAAGAGGAGGAAAGGACCAACAACAACAACCACAACAACTCTAGGGCTAAGTAGCTAAGAAAACCCATGTAATAGGATCTCTTTTGGAGGAGCTTGAAGTGGAATTTGTCTAATAGATTCCCATGGTAAAAATAGGCCAATCCAAGTAGGATGAAGTCCATAGGCTAAGGCTAACTTAGAAGCTACCCTCATGGAGGCCTACCTAGAAAAGATCAAAACCAAGGAGATTAAGAGTTTCATTCTCTAAGAATTGAACTTTGGATCCTTCTTAGAATTGGCACTAGAAGAAGTCCACATGTAATAACAAGGGTCTCCCATGTGGCCCATTCTCTTTGATAGTAAAAAATCATAGATGGAGGATAATTACCTCTTCTGGAATAAATGATAGGAAGATGCATCTATAAAAATCAAAGATACCATTGTCTCCTACTTAGTGGAGTTCATCATGGAGGTCTTTTATTTACTCAATACTAGGGCAAAGTTGACGAAAATTTTCATACAAATAGACCTTGAAGGTAAAAAGGAGTGGGTCCAGCATTTTTATGGAGTGGACCATAAGGATTATAGTGTCCTCACCAAGGCAGAGCATGTCTACTTTAGGATTGTGGCCTACCACCTAAATCCAACGGTGAGGCCTTACAATATAACAACCTTCTTTGCTTGGGCATGCACTGCTCTAAGTAGAAAATTTCTAGTCAACCTTCCTTAGCTCATTTATCTAAAAATTGAAAAGTACTTTAAGGAAAATAATAAGGGAAGGAAGACACTCCCCTTTTTGTGCCTCATTTACAAATTGCATATGAGGGGAGGTATTGCACACTATGCCAATGATGTGGTTTTCCATGCTCCTACCACATCATGACAAGATATGATGAAGGATAAGGCAAAAACTAAGCTACAAGGGGAGGAGAGGCCCCCACTATCACCACCTATAAGAGAGACTACACCATAGATGCTTGCAGCTCTTGAGAGGCCCCGAAAGCTTTGTGAGCAACAACTATAGCAATAGCAAGTCTTAGCAAGTGGTGGGGAGTCCTCAATTTACCGTCTAGTCTTAAGCCATCTTAACGAGGTCACCAGGTCTATTAGCTAGCTAGACCATGAAATAATCCCACTATTCTCAACTCAAAGAGACCAAGTATCTGCAAGATCCAATCTAAGTGCTCAAGAGGTCATAGTATCCATTCAAGGACAAACATTCCTTAACATTTTAGGGAATGTTATGACTTTCTCTATCAAGTTGGAGGAAGATGAGGTAGTGATTATCCTAGTCATGCAACATAAAGGATAGGAAACAATGGCAGAAGTAATAGTCGATAGGGTGGTCAAAACGCTGAATGCTCCTATGGTGACCATGCCAAACATTATCACAATGGCAGACATCTAAGCATCTACAAGACTGGGGAGTGGTTGGTTAAGTGCTACCCAACACAAGGAAGTATTGGAATGATTACTTAGAGTTGGAAAATATCTTCTAGAAATCTTCAATCTTTCAAATGAGATCACTGTGAACTAGTCATAACTGCTTGAGAAAAAGGACAAGTTGTTAATTGCCAATGCTCAATGGAAGGTAGCCACCAATGCTAATCATCAGTTAGCTACTAAAGTTGAAAAATTACATGCTCATCTCTCTAACCCTACCATTTGTAGGATAGAATTAACTAGGGATGAAGCTTTCTAATAACTTCAGCATAGATTACAAAAGGTCAATAATGTAAAGAAGGTAGCAGTTTTCAATGCATCCTTGTCGAGAGCCATGACCCTCAACACTAACAAGGAGTTTTTGCAAGTATTGAAAGAGAACTTGATCTTAACCAAAGATAATCATCACCTACAAAATTTTAAGCAACAAAAGGACCAAATGATCAAATTCATTCACCAACAATAGGAGTAGCTAGCCAAGATTAATCTAGATATGAGAAAGTTGGTACTAGATAACCACAATCTCTTGATGGAGGAAGTCTATGCATTTCATTAGAAGATAGCCATTGAGGTAGCTGCCTGGAAGAATGAGACCTTGAAATTTGAGCAAGTAAAAAATCATTACATGGATCAGGTTGGGCTTTTCAAAGAGGTCAATGAAAAGGAGATTCAACTAGTAAAAGCAAAGATGAATGAAATCCTCTACAACTTCAATAATGAGACGATGTGCGATAGCCCATCTTTGATGGACTAAATGTTTCTAACAAAGCTAAAATCTTCCTAAAGGATTTGCAAATCGAGGAGATGAAAAAATACATGAAGCTCTCCAACATCCACTATGCAGACCTAGCTATGCTGATAGTAAGAAGATTACGAATAGACTTAAAAGCATGTGGCCAGTTCCTACCTCCTGTATGAGGTAAAATTCAAGCATAAAAAGGAGATAAAACAAAAGTTAGAGATAGCCAATGTAGAGCTTGAAGTTCTTAGAAGAAAATTCATGGATCAATGATCTGTTGCTGAGAACCTAGCCAGAAGGATGAATGAGAACCATGAATTGTGAAACCTAGTAAAGACATTTGACATCAAACGTAAGTAATTCATCAGCATGGTTGGTCAACACGAAGAAGCTGTTTTCTTCAATGTCATGCTCATGAGACATCCTAGCACCAACCCATATCAATAAATTCATGTGCACTACTTACAACCCACATGAAAATGAAGAAAAGATTAAATCATTGCTAGATGCTTTCAGACTCCCAATAGTAGCAATGGGATAGCCTCAACCTCCATTAGCTCCAAAACATGGTGAAGGATCTTCAGCATCATAGGAGCCTCCACCTCTGAGTACTATTTGAGAATTCTTTATGACTTTTTCAATCCTATAGGAACCTACTATAGTTTTTTTGTAATAGTATTCAATTTTATTGTAATGGATACTAGAGTTGTAATCCATTAAAATCAAGCACTCAAAGTTAGTAGAGTCTATCTGTCTATCTAGCTGTCTTTTAGTTAATAAATTCTATACATCCCCAAATTTTGCAAGAAGCTTGATCCTACTTTTTTTTTCACTTGAGGATGAGTTTTTAGTCAATTGTCGGGGTATGATAAGTCATAACTAGATAGGTTGCATTGATGCAACCTTGTCAACATATCCTCATCAATGCATGCTCAGATGCATTAATGTAGGTGCATCGACACTAATGTAGCCATGGCCTATATAAATGTGCTCACCACCCACATTTATGGCACTTAGAATTCATAGCGTAGCAAAGTTCTTACAGTTTCTTTTCTCGAGAGTTAGAATATTTTCCCTTTGAGTGCTCATAGTATGAATTAAGCAATTATATGGTGCTTTATTTGAGTGCCTACATACTTGATTTCACTGGCATGGATGATAATAAAGTTGAGATTACCTACATTCATTACAGCACTTAGATTAGTTTCCTCTTTATGTTTAGCACTTTATTCTTAAAATAATTTACATTATTGGCCTTGAATAATTAATATAATTAATCATAAAAGATGTAAGTACGATGACTTTGAGCATAGCATATTGCACTTGGTAATCTCAGTAGTGGATATTTGGCACACCCAGTAATAGCCACTTGGTAATCCAACAATGTTAATATGTGTTTGGGATATGTATGGAAAGTGGAAATAGTTTTTTACATTAGGATAGTTAGTTACTAGATTAGTTAAGTATTTAGATAATTAATTGTTAAATCTCCATTCACTCATCTTGTCACTAGAATGAAAAAAAGTACAAAAATACTGATAAAATTAGACATCATGTGCCTTAACTCATATTTAACCATACATACTAATAACAAAAGTGTGAGTTAGGAAGAAAACAATATACAACTCCATAATTTAACATTTAGGACTATAGGCAACTTCAGAAACTAAGTCTATGAAATTCGACCAGATCATTAGTGAACGTTTGTGATTCGTATTGTTGGGCATAGGGAATACCCACCACTCATCAATAGGCATGTGTCAACGTAACTTGTCTTATTCATGGTTCATCACTTGTGCAAGAATAAAATCCTTCTTTCCTTTGTATTCAATTATGCATTTGTTGTGGCTAATTAAACTTGAGTCAACTTGGACTATGAAATCCAAGGAAGCTCCTCATCACTATGTGCATACCCTTGTGATGTAGTTTATAAAGAATTAAGGCTATGTAGTTCTAAAGAAAGTAATAAGATGGTTAAGTTGGCATGGAACCTGAAAGAATCTTCATACTCCTTTAGGCCTCATTCTGAAGGGAAACAACCTTTGAACAATCAATTAGGCATGCTTTCTTAAACTCTTCCATGCTTCCTCATAAGTGATTATTCATCCTTGCATAATTGAAAACATAGTAACTTTATTCTTTGATTATGTGCTTATATAGTTTGGAATTCTTGCAAATACTGTATCATATATATAAAAGAATTATAGATGGAAAGATGTTAGTGAAGGATGATGGCATGCTAGGTTATGTAGCAACAAGGCAAGACAAGGCACATGCAGGTGAAATCATAGTCGATCTAGAAGATGTTACAATGGTGGATCTAGGTAAACTTATTGAACCTATAGGAAATACGTAGGAAGTCAACACTGATTGACTAGGTGTTTGTATTAGTGATTGTTAAGGCATAGTTCATCTTGAGTTCACCCTCCATTTCATAGTGATTTTGGCACTCCATGATGTACCAAGCAATACTCTCAATGGCACACCTCCTAACATCTATCCCCTCTTCCTTTCAAGAATTTAAGATAGATGATTCATGAAACCTTTCTAAATTGACCTTCACATCATCACATAAATATAAGGATGACAAGATAGATGAAGGAAAGATTAAAAAAGAGAGTGAATAATGAGATGTTAGACTAGTGGTAAGACCTTGATTTGAAAGCTCCAAGTATTAGGATTTTTTTCTTCTCAACAAAGGTTAAGAAAAGTTCAAGAGCTAAGAAATTCAAGAAAAGGTACTGGAATTTTCATTAGAAAATTAAGAAAGAGTTTCATCCAATCTCTTTGGAAAGAGAAAGGCAAGAAGAGGAGTGCAAGGAAGAAGAAAAGTAAGAACCAAGGAGAAAAAGATTATGAAAATTCATTAAAGATGTAGTGTGGTGAATAACCACATTCAATTTTTTAACTAAAAAATTTGTAAAATGCTTTAAGTGTGAAATTTTTTTTTTGAGTATTTATACTTCATGGGACGCAATATCGCATGGGCCGCAATATCACATACGCGATATCGCGGTGCGCTGCCAAGTCTATAAATAAGAGGTGGCTCTCCCTTGTTTTTCATTCTAGTCCTAGATCGTAGTGAAACTCTGGTAGTTTGATCTCTCCAGAGATAGAATATTTTCCATGTGCCCGCAGTAGGAGCTCCAAAGTGAACGGATCTTTATTCGAGTAGACATTGTACCTAAACACAAGTTTGTGTACGGCAATAAAGATGAACTTCTTGGATAAACCTCACAGTGCATGGAATAGGCAAAATAGGACTTTTATTTATTGTTTATCATTTACATGCTTTATTAGTTATTAAATCTCTCTCAACCCTTCTCTCCTAGTTAAGTGCCTCAGTACGACCGCTTCGAGCACGTGTGTTACGCGTGGTGATCCTAGCAACGACTAGCGTTTGGTAACCACGGTTGCATC
>MNCI01001480.1:319652-351252 GCA_015680685.1 Gnetum montanum
GAGGAGGTGGGGTATTAGAACCTACGCTCCATGATACAAAACCCTAGTTATGATCCCTGTGAATGCCAACTATTCACTGAGGGAACAACAATACATGACAAGGACGGGCACTTAGATCATTATCATATCAAGGCCGAAGCCACAAAAGAGAAGGTAAGAAACATCATCATGGTGATGGTTCTCCTTCTTCTTCCCCTTCTTCACATCATTCACCCTCTCCTTCCACATCGGGGCATAGTCATCAAGAGCATAACGGAGAGGATAAGGGTAAGAGAAATGAGAAACCTCGATGAGAGAGTTGAGAGAGAGGATGAGGGTAGTCTAGAGAATCTAGGCATGAACGAAGGGAAAGTAGGGAACAACATAGACATCATAGACGTCATGAAAGAGATGATCATGATGAACCCCTACTGGCCACCCGAAGCATTATAGATATCATGGAGGTAGTGAGAATCTCAACAAGGCATCAAAAAGATAGTTGGATCAAGCTCTTAAACATGAACAACATCCCCCAATTTGAAGGAGGACATAACGCTGATCCGCAAAATCATTTACAGGCATTCCACGATGCTTGCGCCTTGCAAAACATTGAAAATAAGTGGTAGAAACTAAAGTTGTTTCCCAGGACACTCATAAAGGAAGCAGAGAGTTGGTACTGGTCCTTAGAACCAGAAACCATTAGGAGGTGGAGTACGATGTTAGAACTCTTTAATGATAAATATCAAACATACTCTAGAGTGTCTAACTTGCATAAGCAGATCCAAGGATGGAAGTAAGGTACTCATGAACCCTTGAATGTTGCCATCGCCTGATACTATGCATTGTTACATCGTTGCCCAGGCCATGGTTACGCACGGCAAGACCAACTACACCATCTTGTAGATGGGCTAAGGTATGAAACTAGGAGAACCCTTGGGACTTATGCCCAAGGGAGATTATTAGAACTTAGATCCCATGAAATTCATCAATTGTTGGAACAAGTAGCCAAAGAAGAAGGGGAGCTATGAAAAAGAGAGAGCGTAGAAGAATACAACCACGATCCTTCCCTCCAGAAGAGGGGAGTGAGATTTTGCGATAAAGAGGATGAGTCACCACTTGAAGAGTTGGTGAACAGAAAAACTTGCCACTCCAAAAATTAACAATAGAAGTAGCGGCTAAGGTAGATGAAGTATGGAGCTCCTTAGATAGTAAAATTGAAACTATTCTAAAGATCGTAGAGGAGTCTAAGGAGGAACGAACTAGTGACAAGGACAAGAAAAAGTGGAGACACTCAGGCCTTGCATGTGACAAGGGTAAGGGGAAAATGAACATCTCCGATGAGGTTGTGGACTCAGATTCAGACAATGACGGTGGATGTGAGATCTACCAATATGAACATCCTATGGGATGTTGTCCAATCATCTCATGAGAGTCTGGGGTGTATGCACTAAACTCGAGACTCAACAGATGGCAGACATCCCGAAGGTTACCTTATCCCCAAGGTAACCCAAGAGAGTTCCACCAACCATTAACGTACTATCCAAGTGGAACTCCACCACAACCCATCGAGCAACATTAGCAATGGCAATACCCATAGTCATGGGGGATGCCACCGCCAAAACAACAATACCCTTACCGATAACCAGGCCCATATGGCTCCTACGTGTAGCAGCCGGTTTCTCCAAGTGACTCTATGGATCACACAACCCTGCAGTGTTACTATTAAGTTTGGGAGTACTTTAGAAGGACTCCTTTTCCTCTAGGAGATGCTCCACATCCATACCATCCTCCAAATCCATCCGCCTCTCTTCTACCAGTAGTTCCCATAACTCCTGCTCCAACAATACAAGGGGAACTCCCCACTCAACCACAACAACGTAACGCTACGAGAGTAATAAACATTCAACCCGCTGTTGGTTCTGACAATTGCAAAAAGAGATGACCTTTCTTCAAAACCAAAAGCCCAGACAAGCTCTCACAACAACAAGTCATTGAGTCTGTGCACACTCCTCCAACAAATAAGGCTTCGGAGCTCCCTTCAAACCAATATCAAAGCTCAATGCAAACGGTTATGTTAACGCATACCATTACCGATTGCATCAAGGTAGGCCACCTTCCCAGGAAACTATCTAACCCTGGAAGTCCCTTAATCTACCTCCAAGTCGCTGGGAAAGAACCACATAAGGCTCTTCTTGACTCAGGTTCTAGAGTCAACGTAATATCACGAGAAATGTATCAAGCCTGGAACCTTCCCCAACTCAAGAAGAGCAATATCCAACTTGAGTTGGCAGACCAGTCCATCACCATTCCCTTGGAATTGGTGGAGGACATAATTACCACTATGTGTGGTTGGTCATACCCAGCCGATTTCCTGGTGATAGAAGTTAACAGCAATGCAAGGGACTTCCCAATTATAATGGGAAGGGCATGGCTAAGCACAATACACACATGCCTAGGGATCTGCGATCTTTTCTTGGAAATATCTAAGGTAAACATTTATGGAAAGATTGAGAAGAAGAAAGTTCCATGCATCACATACAGTGATTCATCAGGTGATGACATGGAGGAATGCTCTGCATCTCCCCCATGCAACAGGTGTGCTCTTGAAACTTTGAGACAAAAGTGCCTGTATGTAGCAACCACACAACAAGTAGACACCCCGTGGTTGACAGCTAGTCGAAAGAGCAACTGACCAACATGCATGGAACGAACTGGGGAAATAACTCATGCTAACAACGAAGTTATAGATACATTGGAATATGAGCATCGTCGACTTCCACCCCTTAATCTAAGAACATCAATTGGGAGAAGTTAGGCACTTTTAAGAAATTCAAATAGATGTTCATTATCTCGGATCTCTCCCTTTCCATTCAGTCATGGGGGAGATGGCCACCTATGCTAATCATTTTGGGCCCTCAATTCTTTTAATTTTTTGTTTTACACATTTTTGTTTTACCCGTTTTTGTTTTACACATTTTTGTTTTACAAGTTTTTGTTTTACACATTTTTGTTTTACACGTTTTTGTCTTACATATTTTTTTTTTACAAATTTCTTTAACTCTTTTTATTTTTGTTTTACAACATCTTTATACTTTTTCATTTTGTGTGTGTGTGTGTGTGTGTGCGTGTGTTATCCATCTTGTTAGTTTGTCATCCAATAAGTGTTCTTCATGATGGTATGAACTGTTTTTCTATTGATTGCTAATGTTTGATTTTTACCTTTAAGTTATGATGTTGATACTAAGGTATGTTTCTTTTGATATAGTAGGCAATGAGTCCACTTCATCCATTCATTCACAAGTTTCTATGGTTTCTCTCGGCTTGGAAATGTACAGTCCCTTTCTAATCAGAACTTTAATGAATCGGTGATTGGGCATTTCTCAAACTAAGAAAGGACTCAAGGATTGAAAAGGGTGTGACTTCAAGGGAACTTGATGCATTTGTGTTGGCCATTCTCTTGGGTGCTCAGATGTTTTCTTCTTGAGTTTTCTTACTGTTTCGATGTTACCCAATTACTGGGAAGCTAAGCAAATAAAAATAACAAAGTCTTTGCATGGTGTGGTTCTCACGCATAAACACATAAAACACAAAAAAAAAGTGAGAATTCAAAGCACACCCCTTAGACAAAATAATTCTTTGGGCTACAAGCACTAGTTATGGAACTAAAATAAAAATGTTCCCTCTAACAAAGGCCCTTCTCGCTTCCCATTCTCTCCTCTTTGTTTTGTCGGAATGATGGTGACTCTTGGATGAAGGCATTCTTGTTACTTCAAGAGGATGGATTGGCCAAATGTATTAATGCGAAGTCACTGGATGTGGTTTGTTTAAGGTCGAACTTGGAATGGGATCTGCTAAGTCACATTAATCATGACTTCACAAGGGGTTGTACACCACCTTGTTCTTGAGATTCCATTCCATTCTCTTCTCTTCATCCTTTTCTCCATTGTTCACCTCATTGTTGGTTGTATCATTAGTGTATATTTTGGTTGACACATCGTTTTCTTTTTGGTAAATTCTTACGGTTAAGACTTTAACTCTTATTCTAAATGACATTCCCAGAGCCTACGGACTCTTCGAATGTGGGTTTGTCAGGGCATTTAGGGCATGAGCCTACTTTGGGGAGGACCCACTGACATTCCTATTTGGTGCATCAGTTAAATTTTTTCCCTTAAACATTTTTCAATCAATTTTATTTTGTTCATTTTCATCTTGACATCCATTTTATCGACGATATAGTTGTCAATTGTTCTTCATCTTTCTTATTCCTTTTCTTTTTCCATTCTTTTGCTACCGGAGGTTTGCGATTAGTTATGGGGGTACAGGGCCCAATTTTTTCGATTTTCTCCTAATCCCTACACCTTCAGTAGTCACCAATATTATATCTCCAGACCCGCAATCAGCCATACCACAACAAAGCCAACGAACCTTTCACCGAAGCAAGGTATCAACTGCATTGAAATTCATTTACCCTTGCTAATATAAGATTATGTTGTGTGTGCAGATGGCAATCATACAACAACGAAATGGATCTGGAGGGAACACTTGGAATGGAGCGGTGTTGAAGTAGCTATGCAAGGAGCAAGATCAATGGCGCACTTACAGATGAACAATGAAAGGCGCAATCTTGGCATTGGCAGCAACAAAACTTCTTTCTCTCTCTCTTTTTCTCAGCTGCCAAATAAGGCTTGATGTCAAATGTAATAAAGTGTTCACTCTTGTTGTCAAGAACACCAGTTTTGTCTTGTCTTGTAATGATGATCCGTTCACACATCATCCCATTAGTTCCATTTGAGTCAATAATCCCATATCGTCCCAATATTTTGTAAGGAACTCGAGGACGAGTTTTCATTCAGTCATGGGGGTATGATGGGATGTGATATCACATGGGCCGCAATATCGCATCCCATGCAATATCACATACGCGATATCGCGGTGCGCTGCCAAGTCTATAAATAAGAGGTGGCTCTCCCTTGTTTTTCATTCTAGTCCTAGATCGTAGCGAAACTCTGGCAGTTTGATCTCTCCAGAGATAGAATATTTTCCATGTGCCCGCAGTAGGAGCTCCAAAGTGAACGGATCTTTATTCGAGCAGACATTGTAACACAAGTTTGTGTACGGCAATAAAGACGAACTTCTTGGATAAACCTTGCAATGCATAGAATAGGCTAAATAGGACTTTTATTTATTGTTTATCATTTACATGCTTTATTAGTTATTAAATCTCTCTCAACCCTTCTCTCCTAGTTAAGTGCCTCAGTAGGACCGCTTTGAGCACGTGCGTTACGCGTGGTGATCCCAGCAACGACTAGCGTTTGGTAACCACGGTTGCATCAATTCAGGGTGTGAATGGTAAGTGGGAACAGATGCTGACACTAGGTTAATTAAGACTTAGTTAGTTAGTTAAAGCTAGTAATTAGTCTCTTCAACCCTTTACTTTGTCAGCATAGGAGATAAAACAGAAAAGACATAAAAATCATATACCTTGGACTTACTTAGCCATACACCGTGACAAATACAAGTAAGTCTGGGAAGACAACGAATAATTAACCTTAAGTGTTCCATGAGGCGTGTAGGCACTGAGTCTGCGGAGTTCGACCGGATCGCGCGTGTTACGCTCGTATTCGTATGGTTGAGTGTAGGGGTACCTCGCCACTCATCAATACTTATGTTCTTAACTTTGCCTATGGATTCAACATTAATTTAAAAGATTAACCTATTCAAAAATCTCTATATTAACTTCTTATACAAGCATGAATATGGTCTCCATCTTGGTTCTTTCTTGTTCTAAATATTATGTTGTTGGAGTAGTGGAGGTACTTCTACCCCTCCAATTTCTAGTCATATGAAGGTAAATAGAAGTTGAGTAACATATGAAGGTAAATAGAAGTTGAGTAACATGACGGCAACAATTGGAACTAAGAATAAAGTCATAGGCATATAAGCCTAAAAAGGGAAAGGGGGACCTTTAAACACTTGCTCCAAGTCAAAATTGTATTGGGGTGAATAACATTATGAAATTGCATAAAAAATCTTGAAAGTTGGTAGCTATTTGTAGTGTACTATGATCATCACTTATTTCAAAGCCATTGAACAATCTTACTTATAATAGTCCCAATTGGTATATGGTATAGTAGATTGTGATGGTATAAGAATTTGATCCTTTTTTATATTTTAAAAAATTAATATTTAAAAGCAATTGTAAGAACTTCCAACCCTATGTAGAATATGGATAAAGGAATGGGAAGTGTGCTCCACCAACGGCTTCTAGACATTGCTTGAGAAAATGAGCATTAAAGATAGATGCAATGATTTTTGATTAAAAATGCAAAATAACTACAATGTACAATGTAATAGTTGAATGCTTCTCCGTTTCATAAGTACATACCAGAAATTTGCTCTTCTCGGTCAGAGAACATCATATAACAATCAAGGTGTTACGCTTCTTATTTTACATAGAAGCTAACACATTTTTTTCAAAGGGAAAAAAAAATCAAATAATCCCAGACGTCTCTCAAAACTCAAACCAACAGAATTAATGAAAGGGTGTTCTTTTTAACCCTTAAATTTCGAAATCATAGCAATGCATATCTTCTCTCACATAGGAATAAATTGTCTCTCCCGTACGATACAAGAAAGAAATATCCCCGTACTACAATTTGTTTTTAATAAAAGTGAATTGAAAACACATGGTGCTATTGCAATGGAATAGAAAGAGGCAGACGCAATTGCAGATGCGGCCATGAGCGTTCTGAAGGATTGGATACTCATCACACCATTCATGATTCTGCAGACCAGGCCAAGGCCAATACACTCACTCGCAGGTACAAGTGCTGTTCCAGGTATTGTCTTTTGCCCAATTTTTGCTTCTCACATTCCACATGCCTGCGTCATCCAGCGCCACACACACTGCTGTTCATGATTTTGGATATACCTGCACAAACCCACCCACAATAACATTCATATTCATATTCAACCACACTTTACAGCAGCAGCTGCATATACATAGATAGCCATTATATATTTACCTCCAAAATTTTTGTTCTCATGAGAAGCTTGTCCTGCTTGCATGAATGGTGATTGTCAAGATTTCCGATGAGTGAAAGCAGTTTTTTTCAGGATTGGGATGAAGGAATATTTGGTTGTTTGTTGTATGTGACTGTGATGCCCTAAACCTTTTTTTCTTACCCGTAACCAGTTTCAGGCCAGGATTCAGATTAGGCCCTTAAGAAACAGAAGGACCAAAATTAGCTCAATGCACTGACGAAGTTTCCAAGCAATTCTGGTCAGAGTCGTAAGGAATTATCATTTGGTTGTTTCTCATTGGAAAGCTTTTTGAAAAGTATGCAATCCACAAATCCATATGAATTAGAGACGAAAGTAGGGTGGACATTAAAATCCATGCACCAGGTTTAATCCTTGAAATTTCCTGTGCAGTAAATCAATGGTTGTCCAAATTACCATTACCAGCATTGATGTTTTGTTTTATTATCATAGTAGAAGTTGAGATTAGCCCTCAAAAAGTTGTATGTTTGAAAAAGGCAGTCTTATTTGGAAAATTTCATGGAGTTCTATTTTGTTTGAATCTTGAGTTGTGCAGCGAGCAACTGTGTCAAAGAAGTTGTACCCTTCCCTGCTACCTGGATTCCAGTCTCCTTCATCTATACCCACAACAAAGAAGGAATATCCATCCATATGCCAAGACTGCACCACATCTTCCTAGTTCTGGAATANTGATGGCATGAACTTGCCATAGTGGTAGTATCCTTGTAGATTTGAGGTCCACTTGCTGTGAGATTCCATCTGCAGTCAGTAGCATCAAAATTTATGAAATGAAACAACAAATTTTATGCATCTTAAAACATATTTACAGAACTAGGAAACACAAATATACACAAACACATCTCCTAAGCCATAGTAATTCTACGAAAGCCATATTGAAAAGTTGAGTTGCATAGCTGAATTCAAGTTTTATAGAGCAAATAATAAAAGTACAGGTATGTTTATATGCGTGTTTGCTATCTTGGATAAAAATTAATAATAAAAATCATAATAATGTTGACGAAATCAGAATCTGCTACGGCAAGGAAATTTTGTTTGGAACTGAACATCATACCGAGTGATTGGTCTTGTACCAATCTCCAATGAGGACAGTATAGTCCCATTCAGGACTGGGAAATGCCATAGCAATTCCAGGTCTGCTCACGATCCTGAGTTCCCCAAATCCCCTTGCTGTTTTGTCGAAGTACATAAGAGAGGAAGTAGTAATAACTGCTAATCTGATACTTGACTTGAAACTTGTAAGTGAAAATCCTACCAGGAGGAATGGAGCAGTTAGTGCCAAACATCCCATCTTGCCATTAATTTCTTCTCTTCTGAACTTCATTCCTGCAACAGCAAAGGAAACCCGCAGATAACACAACCTGACATTTGGAGTTGTTCCAGTGATATTTAAAATAACATGAAAATGTATGAATATTTGAATATTTCGTGTGTTCCACACCATGAAAGCAAAATTGGATCTGCCTAGCTATTATAGACATTGATGATGATGTTATCATTTGTTACAGAATCTATCTGGGGGCCTGGAATTTGGCCATTGATCAGAATTCCCTGCATCCAAAACAACCAAAATCATTAGCAGGCACCAAACCGTTGTCCATTCCTATACAAAACTTACAAAGTTGGATACATGATGCTTAACATCAAATGACAGAATCAACATATACATGAATAATAATAATAATATATATGTACTTTGAATCATAAAGGGTACCATGCCTTGCCCTAGTCTAGGAGTGGTAGGAGTGGTGGTATAGTACATGGAAATACCCCAAAAATTTCATAAAGGCAACTCTGAAACTGATGTGGTTGAAGACATCCAAAACGATTTTAGTTGACATAAGTAAATGCATTGCATTTTAATTTTAGTTTGATAGATATATATAACAAATCTGAATAAAATAGTAAAATACGTAAGCAGATTGATAAGGATTATTCAAATGGGTAACTTAATGGTCTAGAAACTGTTATAGGCCATTAATCCAAAATCTAAAGATGATGATTGTGGCATTGTTATGGATTTTAAACTACCTAATAATCTTATGTGAATGAGCAAGGGGGGCAATTTACCAGTGGCTTAGTCAATAGAAGGGCTAGAACTTAATTTCTGGCATGGCAGACCAACAGATTACACATTAAACTACCATTTACTTTATTGTTGGGATGTTGTAAAAACTTTGTAGGCACTAAAGCTATTATGACATTCAAATTGAAGTAATATATTATGGGTATGAAAACTGGTAAAATTCAAACTGTGAAATTGCTTTTAATTCTTCTGTTTGAGAGATCTTGGATTTTGGCTGCAGCTCACTCCTCTTTTAATGCTTTCCCTAATTGCTTAAAGCTCTTATTTTATAGATTTTTGATTCCAAACTCTTCTTCTAATGCTTTCCCGTAGATGCTTTTAAGTTTTTCTTGTGAGTTCTAATCTCATTGCTGCCCGAATTTTATGCTATGCCTTAGATATTTTGAAGTTTTTCTTATGAGCTTTAATCTCATTGCTGTCCTATGTTTCAAAAATGCCATGCATGATGCTGGAACTGAACAGCACCTTCCTTTGAATATTATTTTTTGCTACTTCAGGTGCAATCGTCAAGCTGGTTCCTTTCTTAAGCTCACTTTTAGAAAGGTACAGGTTCTTTTTTTTTTTTTTATCACAACGTTGAACATTGCAGAAAAGTAGATGCAAATGTGGTCATTTAATAAGAAAACAATGCAGAAACTTCACAAAATGAATTCCCATAAAAATTAATGTGAACACAGAGCACTACCTTGTAAGATGATTTTTTATAAAATTAATGTAAATATAGAGCATTCTCATTTTGAGAAAGAAAAGGATGATTTAGATCCAGTACAAATGAGCCTTTTTCAAAAAATTGGTAAGGAATAAGTTGAAACGTTTCCAGAAATGCATTGCTTGTAACTGTCTTGCTTTGTCCAGACATTCTTCTTGTAAAATCTACGGTTGCAGGATGATGGTAAAAGCGGAGGGCAGGGATGGCCAACTGAAGGCCAACCATTTAGCTTTGATCAGAACCCGCCTCCTGCAGTATATTTGCGCGACAACAGGATTCAGAGCCCATCATTTCCACATGGACGCAAGGTAGATCTACAAGTTTAGCATGGTTTCAGGTATGGTATACTATCATAATAGTATTGACATAGTGTCATTCAAAGTAACAGTAACTTCAGCAAGATAAGACATATAAAACAATTAAAACACAGCTTATGTTCTATTAGCCTTGAATTCTTGCAAAGACCGTGAGGGAAGAACCTGGAAGGAAATGTGTGCACCATTTATCATTTCTTTTCTTTCCTGCTAGCCGCCTCCTCAAAATACGCCGAAAAATAAACTCATTTCCAACGAGAGAAAGCACAAGTGATATAATTTTCAAATGCTGCACATTATGTAGAACCGTAGCAATCTCTTCGTAGGTTTCTTCATTGATCTCCGCTATGGTTATAACTTCTTTCGCCTCCCAAAAGCCATATTCAAGTGCTGATCAATTGTTTCACTGGAACAAATCAAAGAAAGTTGGGGAACAAATCAAGAAAGTTGGGAAACAAACTTTAAGAAATACAAACATAAGAAATTACTGGTTCAGTTACCTTGAACAACAAAGTAAAAAGGAAAAAAGTTGGATAAACAATCACTAAACCAATCTTTATCTATCAAACACTGATATCATAAAAATACAAAATCTCTCTCTCGCGTAATCAAACATAGAAATCATAAAATTATAAAATCTTTAACAAAAGTAATATGTCACTAGCTAGAGAGAGAATAGGTTATTACAATTAGAGATTTTTTTGTTTAATCCTACTTCCTTTCAAATCTTTTTGAGGCATGGAAGCTAATTTGAACAAAGGTTAGAATGCAAGGTCATGAAATTTTGCATGTGGGTTGATATCCACTACTTATGAGAATAGCTGAAAAAAGTCATCTAAAATCAATGTTGATTTTTATAAAAACTTCATTTCCAACATTGAAAATTGAGACAATGTCTTCATAATTCAATTCTTCTGAGTACCAATTTGAACATGCAAAAGGTCACATTCTACCATTTTATAACCTAAAAATTTTCATCAATGTTCAAATTCATTTAGTATGCATGTTAATAGTGCAAGGAAATATTGGCACTCATAAAGTAAATGCCAAAGGCTCATTTGGAAGTAATAAAGGTTTACAATTATATACATATCAATGTTAGACTAGTTTTAAAGAAAAATGGTGAAAGTGGATAGAGACCTACTGCATGCCACATAATTCACATGATGCATTGAAAGCTCACTTCAGTGATTGCACTCAAGCTTATGTTTCGTCTACTCCAAGCCATACGTTGGTTACTTTAACAGCCAAATATCAACTCTTTCTATACAGCTAGGGCATCACTCCAAATAGTGCTTTTAGATTTTTTGATCTCTTGCTCAAGATAGGAAAATGTAGCATCATCTTTAAATTCACTTGCTTTATAATGCATGCTATGAAATTTATATAGCATCTTATTCCAAAAGCAACAGCTTCAAAGCTCTTTTATAAATTGATGGAGATATTCAAGAGGAATCCCACTCAATATTACATGCATCAAGTCTTGTTTTGCTACTGTGACTTGGCAAGTTGAGGAGATTGGGAGGCTAAAGCACTTTTGAATTGATGGTAAATTATCATGAGCAAGCCCCAAAATAATGAGTACTAACCTAAACCAAGGCTTTTAAAGTTAAAAAAAAAAAGAGTTGGATCACAAGAACTCAAGTTAAACGATATTAACATGTGTTTTAATACCTACAAACTATTACATAAACTTTGCTAACATGAGAAGCTAGATGTTCTCCAAGGTTAGGATACTTATTTAATGCATTTTTCAGCTGTAATACAAGTAACTGCATTGAAGATGACCTTGAGAAAAATTAGAAATCACAATATGCTTAAAGTTGTCATAGGCTATTTGATAATCATAAACATTATACACCATAAAGTTGGAAAAAGAATACTAAAATAAAGTACCTCTAATAATGTAGGATGCTAAGTTAGTAGTATGCACACTTTAAGAAACCCACCCATGATTTTGGAATTTTTCAAGCCTACATTGAGAGAAACATATCATATATATGGTGAGACAACCTATTATTTAACCAACAATGTGTAATGTATAAAGACTAATATACCCCAATCCTAATGACAGTCACAAAATAAAGCTAAACATAACATTAGTTTATTGCCTAGTCTCAATTTGTAAAATTTAAAATTGTAAGAAAAGTTTAATTGTTCAAGAAAGCTTATCCTTCTTTTTATTAATCAAGACACTTTATCCATTACAAACATTTTTTGAATTTCTGCAAAGAGCAATGGAAATATTTAGTCACATAAAAGAAAATTCCACACTCAAATCTCCTATAATGTAAGATACTAGTAAATTCAAGAATATGAACTTGTGACTTGGGTTTTTAAATTTTTTTTTTTTGGTAAGACTCTTACCACTAAGCTAACACCTCAAGAATAACTTTAGCCAAGAATTCGCACAAAATGCATGCTTCAATTATCATTATAAGATGATTTTGAATATAACCTAACAAATATCAACCAAATGAAAACTTTTCTTCTATCCTACAAAAAACTCTTTATTCAATCCTATATTTACAACATTATAGTATTATATAATTGTTGCATGCTACTGCAAAATATGCTCTAAGATAAAGAACACAAGCCCTAAGATATTTATAACACAAAACGAAAAAACAAAAAGAATAACACTAGAATGACCAAAGGAAAAGCTAGCTATACATGTAATATAGAGCCATGAATCATAACATCCACAACAATCATGAGTAGTTTCACATATAGGCTACAATAGAAGGAAATTAGCTAAGCATGTTACTAACCAAGATAGAACACAAAAGTTTTGGAAAAAATGTATATGTCACCAAAGTTTTGGGTACTTTTACGATTAAAATAATTATTTGGATGTTGGTTTTCAGTTGGTGAATGCTAAAATAAAAATATAATACAAGTTTTGATACATTGCGTCAAACAATGAGGATAAGAATGACATTGATGTTGTTATGAATTATCATATTGCCTTGCATTGATAACTAGTTGTAACACCATATTTATGAATCAAATTAAGTAAATCAATATAGGTCACAAAAATTAGCATAGACATTTCTAAAGTAGAAAACCCTACTATAGAAAAGGAAATGAAATATACTTTTCAAAAATAAAAATGGCTCATGTAGATGAAGAATTGAAAGAAAACATTGCAAATGATGAGTGGAAAGAAAACATTTCTGAAGAAGACCAAACTATTGATGCATAAAACTTGCAAAAAGAACTTAAGTAAAAAGGCTTTATATGGTTACCTTATGCAACTACATTGAGAGTCAAAGCTAGCTCACTAGTTTGGCTCATTTTGTCAAGGCCCATCCAACTAATGAAAATGATGATAAACATGCTCAAGGATCTTACAATAATTTATTCCTGGGTATTATTCCTATTGTACTCTCATTCTTGGAACTGCACAAAAATGATACAAATGCAGTAAAATGATCATGCTAACTTTACACATTAAAGTGTCATGTGGTGCATTTGGATGTACTAAAAATTCTATGCTAGAAGAGAACTTTCAGTAGGTTGTAGAGATTTCTTATAATGGTGAACAAGAAGATGATGTATCAACAAAGAAGCCAAAAATGACATTCTTGTGTTGAGGCAGTGTAGAAGAAGAGGTTAGTGATGTATTTTCATCAGCAACCAATGGCTGCATAAATTCCATCTTCAAATCACCTTTCACAATGATTTTTGCATAGATGATGCTTAAGAAAATTACATTTTCATAAGAATTCCTTGGTAATGAACTTTTTAGTGTAATTCTAGATGATTTTTGTACTTGAAACATGATAGGAAGTAGTTCTTTTGGAAACCCTTTTTGGACCTTCAAAGAAAGGTATTTTTGTTAGGCAAAGAATATATATTCTCCCTTGCATGAGAACAATGGTTAAATCAAATGTTTCAAAGCTATACAAATTAATGAGTAAATATTATAGTTTTATATACACGTAAACTTGCCTTCTTAAAAATCTAATGAAATAATTACTCAAATATGGTGACATTGTGATCTTCTGTCTAAATTCACTGTAGCTACATGGATGAAATATTTGTTAGATAACTAAGATTACTTGAAAATTAATTATGGAAGAAACATGTGTTCAACAAAGAATTTTTACTATTCCTTGCACCGTTCTGTTTAAAAATGAAGAAGCTACCAAGTTCTAAATCTACCTTGAAACTTAGTCACAACACAATATAACTTTTATGTTAAATTACATTATACAAGAAGCATGGTAGAAGATAACATGTATTTCAAAGTTGGTTGAATGATTTATAGTACCTTAGCTATATGTAAAAATGAGATCAAATTTAAATCTGTTAAATGCCCAATACACTATGAATCCAAATCACATCATATTTACTTTTCTAAAGACTAAACTCCTTTAAATAACAAAACATGATAAATTCATCAAAACACTTTTCAAAATTTTACATTAACATTAGATTGCAATTATCTCACAAAATAGGATGTATCTTGAAAATTTTAACTCAACAAAACATACTCTGATTCTTGAGATTGAAGTAATAAAATTGTTTTAGCATCTTGCTTGTAGAGGTATGTAAAAGTAGTTTGATACACAACCGCCCTTGTGGAAATTGTTAACATCATGTTAAGTCCACTTTAGACAATGGAAAACCAATTGAACAAGGTTACCCTACAACACATTCATGGAACAATGGCAATGACATCAAACTAAAGTAATAAATGGATTAAAAAATTTCATCTTTGGTAAATAGATGATTTAGACCAACGTAATAAAAAGGCACTGTAGCATGATGTTGAACTAGATGTACAAAAGGTTGAATAATGCTCAAATACACATAAAATATGAAAATTAAAACAAGAATTAAAGGAATTATCATATCAAGATAAACAATTAATCATCAAATCCTAACTATAGGAGGATTTTAAAAAAATATTATTATTTTAAAGTCATCTACATTTACCGAGTCTTACATTTATTCACCATGTTTCATGTAAGAATAATAATCTTATAAGCTACAATAATCAAAATAAAAACATTTGGCAACAAATTTGAAACCAAGCAAGCACAATTAGGAAGCAAAGAAACCTAAATATAACAAATGAAGAAAACTGCTACCTTTTTTTTACATAATGGTAATAGTGTGGCAACAGATTAAGCACTATTTTCTATTGTCTTTGTATTCTTAAATTTAGAAGGGTTACCTATCTCCAAGTATATGTGAAGATATATTAAAACATCCATTAAAATGTAATTAAACATTTCTATTTTATTTTGAATAACTCAATATTCAAGTTTTTAGATGTTGCAAAAAAATACCAATTTTTGCATATATGTTGGTGTTCATGGTAATCATTCACAACATAGTTTTCATTAAACAAGTTGTATGAATTTTGTCTAGATGTAATACAAAATATCTACTATATTACAAGAAGAAATGTCTAGTAAGGACATCCAATATGAAGTGCAGTGTCTCAATAATTATCAAAACTTAATGGACAATCAAGAAAATTCATGACCATAACAATATTTATAACGTTCTTTATATTCAACCATTCAACTTGAAAATAAAAAATGTAATAGATTTGAGAAACATAGTAAGTGGAATGAAAAATACAATGATAGTGAATATTACTTCAACAACATGTTGTGGACACTATGGGTCTAGGTAGAATTAAACAATAAAGTTTTCCCATGTCTCCTTATTTGATGCCTAGAATTAAACAAGAATAACACTAGTCCAATCATATTGATCCTAGACTTTTCTCTAATGTATATTCTTTTCCAAAAACATGTAGGCTCTCTAATATGTATCCTACATTTCTATCTAATGGTTGATGCTCTCTTTGTTGAAGAAAAACAAATAATTTTATTGAAATGTACAAAATGAAAAGAATTTTTAGGCTTTGAAAACAAGGATAACAAGTAAGCTAGTTTTTGCAATTTCAAACTTCCCTAAGTTTTTTTGAAGTGGAGTGGATGCAAGTATGCTTGCTATTGGAGGCATGCTTTCTTAAAAGGATAAGCTCATTGTATTCTTTTCTAAGAAATTAGATGAGACAAAACAAATGTATAGTATTTATGAGAAAAGTATTTGTGCTATTATTCAAGCCATTAAGCATTGTCTTTTTCCTAGTAAATTAGTGTTCATTAATCACAAAACATTGCAATTTTTAAATTCTTAAAAGAAGTTTAGTGTTGAACACATGAATTGGGTAGAACAACTTCAAGAAATTTTTTTTTTGCAACATAGAAGTGCCAAGTAATGTAGTGGCTAATGTTTTATCTAAGATTCATGTCATTAATAATTCTTTTGTTTAGGTTGATGGCTTTGATTCTTTTATCTCTTTGTATCTTAATAATTATGAATTTAAAAAATTTGAAAAAGTTTGAATGAATCCATACTTGATAGGGATAATAGGTGGAAATACTATCATGTCTAGGTAGGCAATTTGTTTTAAAATGGAAAACTTTGTATGTTTAATTGTGATTTCAGTTTGAAACTTTGGGAAGAAAAGAATAATAGAGGTATAGCTAACCATATGGGTAAGACAAGGAGAACTCTCCTATAAAAGCTATTTTTGGCCTAGTACGCAAAAGATGTTAAATTTGTGAAATAAGGCAATGTTTGTCAAAAATATAAATAAGGTAAAAGTATTAAAGGTCGTTATTTGTCATTGTCAATGATAATACATTTCATGTTTCCCATTTGTCTTTCTAAGATATTCTAAAGTGATATGATATTCCATTGAATATTGTAAGTGATAAAAGATACGTGGTTTACTAGTCATTTTTAAAGGTAATTGCCGAAATTGTGAGAGAATTGTCTTTTCTAATGCTTACCATTCAAATATTAAGGTCCAAATTGAAGTGGTAAACAAAGATTTATTAAAAATTGTACATTGTTTATGTAAAAATCAATTGAAGATAGTATATTTTGTGGGCATATGTTAAATTTTGTTATAATAATGTTTTTTGTACCTACATTGGAAAAAATCATTTTGTTGCTAATTATGGTTTTTCTCCTAAAATGAGTGATGATGTGAGGATTTCTATGGTTATGGATCTTTTAGTTTTGGTTTTGTTAAGCACATTAAGGAATTGTATAATCAAGTTAGAGCCAAACTTAGAATAAAGTCCACAAGACTATCACTAAAATGAACAAAGGCAAAAGAATGCCTCATTTTAATGTTGATAATTATGTTTGGGTAACCATGGGTAAAGAGAGGTAGAGGAATGAAAATTTCTACAAGTGAAAAATAAGAAAGATTGATGCATTCAATATAATAATAAAGATAAATCAAAATGCATGTGAAATTGATTTTCCTAAGCATTTTTTTGATTCTTATGGTTTTAATGTTTCATATTTGACTCATTTTCATGGCAAAGTGAATTCATTGGATTTGGAGGACAACCTTCATGTTCTTAAGGTGCAATAGCAAATCCTAATCCAAGCTCATCAAAGAAGTCATTTATGTTGAAAACAAGAAAGAATAGGAGTACAAGAGGAAAAAAGAGATATCAATATTCAATGCACTAGAATAATGAAAGGCCTAAAAACATCATTTTTGTTCATGAGTTTGATTTATGTTTGTAATGCGGATTGATGTTATTTAAAATGTAATACCCAATTAGGTTTTAATCATGAGTCCTTTAAAAATAATGAAGGAGATGATGAGGGAAACAATCAATTCGAATGTATGAATTCTTAAACTAAGGACTTGTGTATGTGATTTATGATAGTTTTAGTTGTAGAAGATTATTTGGTTATGTTTTAAACCATTTTGGACATGTTTTAGATGTTGGCATGCTATTGCAACCTTGTCATAATTATCTATATGTTCCAAAATCATGAAAAATCGTATTTGATAGGTAATTGTTAATGAACTTGAAGTTTCAATGTCATCATAACTAGATGTGATTTGATTACCAATTACAAGTCACAAATAAATATCAAAAGGATGTCAATCATAGTATCAATGTAACCAGATGTAGTTATGCTTGGGTTGAAGATGCCTCACCAATGCTAGTCACAATAGGGTCACAATGAGCTACCAAGAAACTATTGGTCAAAACCCACCATTGCTGCTAATATCCACTTTTGAAATTTTGGGTTTTATATTAGTGCATGCTAATTGGGGTTGCAATCCAACTACAACTAGCAAATTATGGGTTAATTGTGAGTTGCAAGGAAGCTATAGTCATAAAAAATTTATTTTAAAATTTTTTTAAAGTGCAAAGAGGAATCCTCACTATCAAGAAACATGTATAAATATCCCTAAAGTCTCATAACTGAGTCTTTATCCATGTTAAAGGATCAAGAGAGAGTTAACTATGCTATGAATCCTTCTCATTATGGTGAGAAGAGTTTGTGAAAGTGCTTTCAATCCTTTGGATTGTGTCTTGTCATTTATATCATTGCATGCTTTGATCTTGGATTTTATGAAATAATAAAGAAGATTTCCTTTTCTTGTACTACTATTTATTCATGAGATTAATTTAATGTTTTTTATAGTTGAAAGAAGGAATTGTCATCAACGTTTGGGTTATGTAGCCTAAAATTCAAAGATATACAAAAAAACACAACACTTTGTCAAACCTTTTATAATAACAAAGTAAACACAGTGACTCTTTACTTGTAGCCTCTCCTCTTTATGTATCATTGTTTGTCACCAGTTTATATTATACCATGTACACTATATGTCACGGTAATGCTTTTTATTTGAATGCAGTGGGGCACATACTATAATTTCATGTGCCTATGCAATAAAAAGTTCAAAAGATCAGTAAAGAATCTAAAAGAAACATATCCTTAGTATGCTTTACCTCAAGATATACAAAAGATCATAATATTTTGTTAGAACTTTTACAATAACAAAGTGAACATAGTGATTCTTTATTTGTAGCTTCTCGACTTTATGTATCATGGTTTGTCTGTAGTTTTTGTTGTATCATGTTTACTATATGTCATCTTAATGATGTAGAAAGAAATGATGGTTCTTGTAACTTAGATGGAGAAGAAGGAAGTGATGGTGGAGAAAAAACATAAGGTAATATAGGATGATAATCAATGGGAGAAGATGACATAGGTAAAGGTAATTAGTTCCTTAAAGAAGATGGAGGATAATTGAATGGGGGGTTTGAGCACGTAGAAGCTTCATTGTAATGAAGTGTCATGTTAATGACAAATAGAGTTCTATATACATTGTGGGATGTATAAGTGTTAGAATTACTTCAAGGGAGATTAATAACAAAGGGAATTTTGGGTTTTGGTCAATTTAAATGAGTGATGAAGCATCAAGTCGATTGCATCGACTGGGCCACATCAACGAAGCTCCATCAATGCAGCCACGTCAATGTGACCTCGTCGATGCATCTTTCCATGTTTTGATGTGGCCTCATCAATGCAAGGTTCATTCTCCACTATAAATATGCATGAACTCGTCACATTTAGGGATCTTTTTGGTAGTTGTAGCGAAGCTCTTGCCATTTGTTTCCATAGGAGTTAGACTATTTTCTCAAGTGCATGCCCGCAGTGTGATGCTTGTAATTGTACGACTCCTTTATTCAAGTGTGATGTACTTGGACATGCACATGACCAGAAATAAAGATCAAGATTACTTCATCATTATAGCATTCACTTTAATTATTTAATTGTTATTGTTATTTATTGCTTTTATAGTTAATATCTTTTTACCCTAAACTCCTTAAACATGGAATGAGTACGACTTAATCACAAGCATTTAACTGTGACTACTTGGTAACCCAGTAGCGTACCTAGGATCTGTGCTTGGTAATCCCAGTAGTAGTTGTGCACAAGGTCCAATATGTGTATAGATGATTAAGGAACGGATGCTCATCTCACTTAGGCTAGTTTAGACTCTCTCCTCCCATGTCCTATTAGCTTAGCTCTCTCCCCCTTTTCCTCCTAGCTTAATTAAAGTGATTTTCCATTGCCTTTAGGAGTAGCACTAGGTTAGAAACCACATCATACACCTCACTTTGGGCTAAACCATACGTGAAAAAGCATATACTAGTCTAGGTGGGAAGATAGTAGACTGCAATCAATGAGTAACTATCTAGATACCACAACTAGCCCATCTATGGAGTTTGACCGGATCATGCATGAAACACTCGTATTCGTATGGTTGAGTGTAGGGGTACCTCGTTGCTCATCATTGGCACCGTTTTCAGGGATGGTGTTAGTTATTTAGATTAGTTATATCATACAAGATCACTGTAACAAGTATTAACAATATATCCTTTAGAAAAGAAGTTAAATTAAATTCAATTAAGTCACACACCACTCACAACAATGTCTCTCTCACAAGACTCTGACAATGCAACAATGAGTAAGGTAATTCATTGGAGAACCAACGAATTATATAATGATGAAGATGAAGTTTGGAGTACCCAATCTAATGTAGCGATCTCCTATAAGCATAAACGCAAACAACATCATCCCAGCTCACAATAGCATAACATACCTAGTCACGATGAACCCCTACTAGCCACTACAAGCCTAACAGAAATACAAGAGGCTATTCTAATATCCTGTAGGCATCGTAAGGAAAGCCATCTACCTAGGTTTGATTAAAACAACTTTTT
This sequence comes from Gnetum montanum, assembly GCA_015680685.1. Classification (NCBI taxonomy): domain Eukaryota; kingdom Viridiplantae; phylum Streptophyta; class Gnetopsida; order Gnetales; family Gnetaceae; genus Gnetum; species Gnetum montanum. The sequence goes on from MNCI01001480.1 coordinate 340,389, forward strand.
CAAATTTTTAGGAGGCTATGATTTACTTCTGCAACAACATTTACAAGCCTTCTACAATGCCTATGCATGGAACAACATTGATAATGGATGGAAAAAACTTAAGCTCTTTCCTCTGACACTTGTTGGCCAAGAAAACGTATGGTATAGATCATTAAAACCAAAATCAATTCGACATTGGCCGACAATGCTAGAACTATTTCATGAAAGATATCAGACCTATACGAGAGTGTAAGCCTTGAGGAGACAAATCCAAGAGTGGAAACAAATGCAACATGAACCCTTGGACATGGCCTTAGAAAGATATTATGCATTGTTAAATAACTACCTAAGCCATGGGTTCTCCGAGGAAAGGCTAATGTACCATATCATAGATGGACTTCGTAATGAAACAAGGGAGATCCTAGGGATATACACCTGAGGTCAACTATATGAGCTACAAACCCATAAACTCCAAGAGCTTATTAAGTGGGTAGAAAAAGAAGAAGGAGAAATGACTAAATGGGAGAATGTTGAAAATGCTCAATGAGACCAAAATCTCAAATTAGCAAAGGTCCATAACCATAAAGAGGAGAAATTAGCTTACCTTGAGGAAGTGCAACCGTTTCTACCTTTGCTAATGCAATAATCACTAGATGAAATCGAGGCAAAGATTAATAAGATGACAGAGTGGGTGCATAGAAAATATGGAGAATATGCTAACAATAGTAGAGATACAACTATGCCAAATCAAGAAACAAGATAGGACACCATGCAACAATCAGAGTAAAGGGTTTAGGGTTTAATAAAAATAAGAACTCAACTGCCAACTTCACATATCAATGCAACATCTATCTGTACGATCACCTCAAAGGCCAATGCCCAATTTTGTCACATTTACATGAGCATTTGGGAGGAATGTTACATCCCTATTTCATACAGAACTATGGGGTTCAACCACAATGGCAAAAGCCCCAGTTGTGGGGGAGGCCATCACCAACCCGACCATATCCTTTGTTTGTCCCAACGCCAAATGCTTACTATGTTCAACACATTGTTTCTCCAACTGAATCATCATCCTCTACTTCACCACATTGTTATCATTCTCTTGAGTACTATCAACTCATGCCCTCTCTGCCAAGGTCACCACCTCATGTACCTTACACTTCTCTTCACCCTCAACATTCTCATCATTCACCTCCTTCTACATCGCCACCAGTTGTGCTAGAAGGTTTTGCACCACAACATCAACCCATGAACGTTACTTGTGCTGCTACTGTCAACAGCAATGGGAACCCTCCACAATTTCAAAAGCATCCTTTCTTTTGGTAGGACCATAGAAAGAGACATCACAATTCCGAAACCACTGCATCCTCCAACTCAATGCAAGTCCAACGCTGTGATGCATTTGCCTCCTCAAACTCAACACCTCCTGTTACTCTATCTAGGCCACCAATCAACACTCCAACAAGCATGCAACCTAATGAATATAGCCACATGGGGAGACATATCTATCCTTGAATACCATCTTATGGTCATGGGTGCCATAGTGGGTCAACTCCTTATCAATTAACCACATCTTATAATTTTCCCCACTATGCCAACTTTAATCAAGTGTGTGAACCCAAGTTGGGTACATTCTAGCCACCACATCAAAAGACACCCCTTGGTCTGGATATGATCATACTCTAGTATTTCTTACATGCATGGATCCACATTTTCTATTTATTAATTCTAACCATGCTCAAAAGTTTAGTTATGGGGGATATCCTCCATTCTAACAAGCAGAATTAGCAAATGATTTTCATTTTCTTTGATTTTACAAATTTTTTGTTTTCCAATTTTTTCATTTCCAATTTATTATTTTATTTTTTTGAGGGTAATCTCATTAGTAAATAAAATACTCATGTGACTTATTGGTTGAGGTGTTGTTCTATGCTATCAAGTCTTAGGTAAATAATGACTTGGACAGCAAGCCCATCACATCCACCCATCCATTCTATTAATAAGAGGTTCTACTCTGGGAATAGTGATATTCTTGACATCATTAAAACTTAAGGTAATTTTATGCTCATTACACCCAGAGCAAAGAAGGATGGACTAAGTAAGAATGGCCAAGGTGTGACATCAAGGGTACTTGTGCATTCTCTTTGGTGATATCTATAGGAGTTATCATGTAACTTGGTTGTACTAAGATCCTTGTAGATCTAACAAAAAATGGGAGTAAGAGTATTAAAGGCACCCAATAAAGAACTCAACGCTATTCTAGGGGGTCCCACTGGAAAGACATGTACCCATGCTTGAAGGTAGGCAACTTCTTTGGCTTAAGCATTCAAAAAAAAAAACATGTGTCATAGAACAAATTCTAAATCACTCCTCCCTTGGACAAAATGCCAAGTGATCATATCCCTTGTTGTCATGGTGCTCTTATGGTTGTCCATCATTGGATGAAATAATGCAATGTCACTGATTAGAGGAATGAACTTGGTCTTGATTTTGGAGTGACAGGTTAATGACACATTAATCATGCCTTACACTGAGGATTCATTGTGCCCTAGGCTAGTTACCTCATGTCTCAATCTCTACAATCCCCTCTATAATTCACCTCACCTCATTGTTCCTATAATGGTGACTTGTGTCTTGTGTAGCATTGAATTCATACCTCATCACAATGGTACCTACATGTGTGTGTTTTTTGGAACTGGTGTGGATTACATTTAACCCTTCTAGTGCCTACAGACATTTTAAGGTGTGGTTATGTAAGGGCATTATAGGTTGGAACCTGCTTTGGGGAAGACCCACTTGCATGACTTTTGTATTTTGCACTCTTTGCACATCACCACATCATCTTACATTCTCCAAGTATTGTATTACTCCAATTATCTTTCCCTTTATCATCATTTTAAATTCCAACATTCCTATGCACCATAACCTGAAGTGTTTCTCTTAGTCGTGGGGGAAGGGTATGTGTCAAGTTGCATGCAGTAGTTTTTTTGAAATTTGTCATTGCCAGAAGGATATTATCAAGGGCAAGTGACCTCAAAACTACTAAAAACATTGCCAAATTAATTTTATCCCTTCACCCAAACCATGAAAATTATTCTTTGGAGTCACCTAATCAAATTGGGCCCAATATCAAAACCTTTAGGGGAATTTTCATGAAAATTTCTAATCCTAAATCACACTAAGAAAAGAATTCAACATTTATTAAAGGTAATGATTAAGATATAAAATAATTAAACTTCTTTCAATAACCTTACTAACAATTGATCTTTGTGTGATTATAGATGGCCCCTAAAAGAGGACAATAAGGAGGACCTTCTCAAGGTGCAACTAAAAGCCCAAGGGGAGGCAAAGGCCAAGGACCTCATGTAGAACATGCAAATTAGGAGGAAAAATTATTTAGCATCCATCAGGAACCTCCTATCACTATACAATCTGGCTAAGCAAAAGGTGGAGAGGTTAAGGCTGAGGCTATGAAAAGGAATGATGACTATCTGTGGCATGGCATGTCAAGGCCAATCAAGTATTCCCATAGCTGCCGTGCCCATGGGAAATGATGACTCTATCAAACATTAGAACATTAGCATGGATGCTTCATAATCCTTGGATAGAAGAGGAGAAATGTTAGGTGCTTCTTCAATGATATCAATCTCAAAATCCTGGAGTGCAGGACAAAGGGAAGCAACCCATGGAGGAGCCACCACCACCTGGAACCACATGAGTTCCAACACAATTTTGTAATTTTGTGTCTGTGTTCCAATTTTTTTTTTTTAATTCCACACTGCGGCATGAGTAAATTTCTAGTAGTCAATAATCCCATACCTATCCAATGTGTAATTAATTGAACTTGTTCCTCTTCTTCTATACTCAAGAACGAGTTTTCCCTTAGTTGTGGGGGTATGATGAAGCATCAAATCGACTACATCGACTGGGCCACGTCGACGAAGCTCCATCAAGGTGGTAGCATCAATGTGACCCTGTCGATGCATCTTTCCATGAGTTGACATGGCCTCATCAACACAGGGTTCATTCTCCACTATAAATATGCATGCACCCACCACATTTAGGCATCTTTTTGGTAGTTGTAGAGAAGCTCTTGCCATTTTTTCCATAGGAGTTAGACTATTTTCCCATGTGCATGCCCATAGTGTGATGCTTGTAATTGTATGACACCTTTATTCAAGTGTGATGTACTTGGACACACACATGATCGAAAATATCGAGATTACTTCATCATTGCAGCATTCACTTAGTTTAATTATTTAATTTTTATTTTTATTTATTTCTTTCATTGTTAATATCTCTTCACCCTAAAGTCCTTAAACATGTAATGAGTATGACTTAATCACAAGCATTTAAGTGTGACTACTTGGTAACCCAGTAGTGTACCTAGGATCTGTGCTTGGTAATCCTAGTAGTAGTCATGCACGAGGTCCAAGATGTGTATGGATGATTAAGGAATGGATCCTCATCACACTTAGGCTAGTTTATACTCTCTCCTCCCATGTCCTATTAGCTTAGCTCTCTCTCCCTTTTCCTCCTAGCTTAATTAAAGTGATTTTCCATTGCCTCTAAGAGTAGCACTAGGTTAGAAACCATATCATACACCTCACTCTAGGATAAACCATACATGACAAAGCATATACTAGTCCAAGTGGGAAGACAACGAACTGCGATCAATGAGTAACTATTTAGATACCACAACTAGCCCGTTTGCAGAGTTTGACCAAATCGTGCGTGAAACGCTCATATTCGTATGGTTGAGTGCAGGGGTACCTTACTGCTCATCAATGAGTAAACATGAAAGAATCATGTTGGAATGGATTCATTTGGATGACAAATGAGGTCTTAGAATTATTACTTATGAACTCCAAGTGAAAAGTAGAGATCCTTCTTGAATGAATATTCAAAGAATCTTGAAAGATATACATATCTTAGTTGCTAGGTTGCATCAACATATTAAAAAATATTTTTTCTTTCCCCACTAGCCCCTAGACATCATCTTTGAGGACATTGAAATTATCGATATTATTCCATGTAGCCTTACAATGATAACAAAATTTGTTAGAATTATACCACTTTGATATAGGTGGATCTCCTTCCACTCATTGGAAAAGATTAGTGATCAATGTTTGAAATCTCTTCAATTATGTCCTGGTCTATTCAAATACTTATTTTGGTATGATGTACCCATCCTTTAGTAGATTGTTATACAACTATATGTAAGTCATCAAAAACTTATGATATTCTAACATGTTCTTAGGTGATTTTCTTTGTTGGTGTTCATTTGATGAGTTTTTTCTAATGTCATTATTTTTTGAATTTTTACTATTATTCCTCCATTATTTTATGATGAAAGTAATGAAGTTTATTGAAGCCATCATTTTTCTTACATTATGAGAGCCTTTCTTCTTATTAGCATCATTTCTAGCCTTGTTGTAAAAGTTTATCCATTTAGGATCATTACATTGAATAGTCACCTCCTCGATGTGTTTAGTAGAAGTAATGATATTATGGAGGTTAAGTGGACTAGGGTAGACTACCTTACTCTTGATCTAGTTGTTGATAGCTTCCTTAAAACTATTTAATAGTTGCTTATTAGATAATGGATGAGTAAGTTGCATTGTTGCTAAATTCATTCGATGATGAACTTAGAGATAAATTTAGTAGAAGCCTATTTAATGGTTAAGAGTTTTTTTAGTGTATCATATTTGTTGATATTATATTTAAATCTCTTCACAAAGGTTTTAAAGAGTTATCACAAGGAGGTGATGAACCCATGAAGAAGGATTTGGTATCATTCAAATGCCTTACCTATTAGTGAGTTTGATAAGTTCATTATGGTATGAAGATAATTTCCCAAAAGCATTTACTCATTGCAAAAGATGATAACATGATTAGTAGGATTAGGTTTCCCATAGTATTTAGTAAAATTTATTTGGTAATAAAACCCCTTTGGAATTTAAGCAGGTTGGATTAATGGACTAAGAGGGTTAATAATGAGATGATGATAGAAATCGTAGGACTTTTCCCATGTAGTATTATGGATTTATGACTTTGATGCTCATCAACTTGTAGCCTTGATAATAGGTCTTGTAGCAAAAACATGAGATTATAAGGCATACTAGGAATGGTTGGCATAACAACATTAACTAAAATGAGGTTATTAATGAGTAACATTAGTTGTAGATGGAAAATTGTGGAGATGGAAATAGCTTGTGAAATATTATACTATGACAAATATTGAGAAGGCAAGATGAAAGATTGTGAAAACTATTGTCATTAAATTGATGGTGTAAGAGATAACTATTGAAAAATATTCAACAAGGGATTAGGATTTTGAACCTACATGTGTGATGTTGGATTAATAGTTATGATGCTTCGGAATAGTCTATAACTTGGTGAAAAAGTAATAGTAAAAGGATCAATAGCAACTAGATTAGTTGAAGAAGTAGTTACAAGGAAAATTATTTGAAAAATATGTATGTTCATTGGATTGACTAAGTTGATAAGGTTAACATGTTGAAGGACTAGGCTTTGGGACTATGTAGTGTATTGATGAAGCAATTTAATGGATATTAGGATATGAGGATTCTCATAATCATCATCATGAATGTTGATGCCACCACCATCTTCACTTTGTTGGTACTAGAATTGATAAATTTAGTTAAAGTTGATGTTTGGATGATGCATTGGGTAGTCTAACATATTATATCTTTGTTAGATTTTGATGCTAGTGAGAACTTGAATGTCATTCTTGAAGGTAAGATACTCTACTACTATTGTACTCTCAAACTAATCCAACTCAACAAGATGGTTTGGATTGGGACATAAAGGTTTCAAATCACTAATGTTTCATAAGGATCTCAGTTTTAGATAATGTGACATTCAACTTCCATTTGATGCATGTGATTTTGTAATTATGTTTGGACATGGGTGTTGTGAGTACTTGGACATTCCTCATATCCATTAGTCTATGAACTTAGGATCTTTGATATGAATTAGATCCTTGGCTAGACATGGGATCAAAGAGTATCTTCTACATAAAATTGGAAATAAGGATAAAGTTTTAAATGGAAAAAGAATATAACATATAAAACCTAAGTAAAAGAATTAAAAATATGCAAAAATAAAAATTCTAGAAAGGATCTTGGGCTTTTCAATTTTTTTTTATGATATTAGAAAACATAATAGTCCTTCCTATAGCACCAAAAATGTTCCTATAAAAATGTTATTTCACAAATCTGCAAAGATACCTTCATGAACCATACTTTTAAGTGTATGATCTATGGGCATAAATGATCTTCAGAATTATATAATCCTCTATAAATTGATGATAATGAAAACAAAGGAGCACAAACCTCTAATCAAATATGGACTTATCTTATCAAAACATATTAGAATCAATAACAATATAGATAAATAATTATAAACTTAGTGATGAATTTGGTGTAATGCAAGTGATGTATGATACACATATCAAAAATATAAATGTACTTAGAATGAGTAAGAAACAAAAAATAAATAAGAGATAAGAGATTGATATGTGAGAAATGGTTTTTCTTTTCCTTCGTAATAAATGAAATTCTTTATTAAGAAAATTTATAGATAATATTTACCTTCTATATCTTAACTTAGAGTTCATTTTTAGCAAATTAAAGTGTATGCTAGGTTTAATTAATATTGATGTTGCAAGAAGGTGATACAGTGATGTTGACACTATGTTAGCATTACTTACATCTATCAAAGTTAATGTCCTACACTTTAAATTGTGAATTTGAAACTTTAGGGTCACTATCAATGTCCAAACTAATGTTAATGAATCCTAGGGATTACACAAAGTTGAAAAACACTATTTAGAATCAAGTTTTTATATTATGATATCTAGGTGATACTAGCATTTGATGTTGATGCTACATGAGCACCATAAGATGAAAAGATGCTACTCTATATCTTTTGGGATCCTGAGAATTAAAAACATTGATGTCCATCATCTTAAGAATGCTATAGATTGTTCATGGAAGGTTTGATAGAAGAAAATTGGAGCTTGAAAAATAAATTTTAGGTATTGAAAATGCAAGTGATGCTAATGTTTTATTAGCATCACCCAATGTCAAATGGATGGAACTTATTATTTTGGACCTTCACATGATATTAAAACTAATAGTTGTAATCTCAAAGTAATGTGGACTAGCCATAAAAGGGATGGTGAGACATCAAAAATGGTTTGGAGGTGAGGTTAATGGTAAGGAAAGGTAGATGATATTGGAAAAGTAATGGAAATGCTACATTAGCATCACCTCACATTACCTAGTAAAGATACCCCATTTTAATCTTTCAAAATTTTTCAAAAGTACTTATATTAATGTCTATCCTTTGGGGTATGATCAAGGTTAATTACTAAGAGCATTTATAAGCTTGAATTACTACTAGTAATGACATGTTAAGGGAAAATTTATGGTCTAAGTGAATGTGACAATGTTGAAGTCACACTTGTCCTAGTTGCTAAGGTACCAAAAAAGTGGATAAAACAATTGGGATATCCCATAATCTTTATCAAACATAGTTAAGGATGTTAGTCCAAAGCATTTTCCACCACTTTTTCTTTTCTTGGCTCATAGTAAAATTGAATGTCAAATTCTTTTAACAAACTCAACCATCAAGCTTGCTTTGCTTCAAATTTAACTTAGATTGAATGAAAAGGCAGATCATAATAGTATTGTCTATTTTGACTACCATAGGATCACCCTAGAAAGAGTATTACCATGTGCAAAGAAAATGCAAAATTACAAATGTCTTCTTTTCATGAACTGACCATACGGTTCTATTAGGTTTATCATATTTGAATCAAATGCAATTGGATGATTCTCTTATAAAAGGACTCCTTTAATTATCTCATTTGAAGTGTCTATGTGAACTTTGAATTTCTTTGAAAAGTTTAGAAGGGCCAACATAGGTTGATGTGTAAGGAATACCTTGATCTAATCAAAAGTTTCTTAGCACTCATTACTCCATATCCAAGGGATATCTTTATTTTGTAAATTGGTCAAGGCTTCCATTACATTAGATAACCCATGTACATAATTCCTATAAGAACTAGCCAAGCCTAGAAATTAATGTAAGTTGTACATGTATTTTGGAATAGGCCATGTGGCAATGGGAACCATCTTCTTTGAATCTAGTTTCACCTTATCTTCACCAATGATGTGGCCTAAGAATTTCATCTTTAGCTTCTCAAATTCACACTTATCCTACTTGACATACTACTTGTGCTGTTGAAATTTGGGGAGCACCAAGTCCAAGTGCTAATGATGTTCTTCCATAAAATGAGAATATAGAAGAATGTTATTAAAATATACCATCATGAACTTGCCAAGGTATAGGTAGAATACCTCAATGTGCAAAATATGGTACAAGTATTACACAACTTAAAAGACATGATTGTGTCATAACAAGTAATATAAGGTATCTTCTCTTCATCGCATTTTGCAATCCACACTTAATAGTAACCTTGACAAAGGTTAACTTGAGAGAAAACTTGAGTGCCCACTAGCTAGTTGAATAGGTTTGAAACTAAAGATACTAGATATATATTCTTAATGATGTACTTATTGAAGAGTTTAAAATTATGACATAGTCTTAATGTGACATCATATGTTTTAGCAAATACTAGGGCTTTATATGAAGATTTGGAGAGTAAATGTTATCCTTTATAACAAAACTCATTAATTTCTTTTTTTAACTCTTTGAATTCAAGGAAACTCATTCAATAATATCATTTCCTATGAGGGGTAATTTTTTGTAATAATTTAATTTTATGATTCACCATTCATCTTTTGATAAACTCACCCAGTAACTTCATTGGCATAAAATCCTTATCTCTTAGCATTCTCTCTATTTTCTTGTTCACTAGACTGGAACCATTCTCTTCCATCTCTTTCAATATTGCTAAAAATATTTGTTGGATTGAATTCTGAGTAACCTTCTTCATCACCATTTAAGAGAAAATTGACTTCTTGAAGAAATCTTGTCTAAGGATGACTTGGAACGATTCAATGTTCAAAAATGAAAAATCTAGCTACCCATTCCACTAGTCCATATTTACCTCCACATCTTTTATCATGCATACATTTGATCTTGTAAAAACTTAGCTAACTTACAAGATGCCAAGGTAGGTTTGAATTAAAAATTGAGGGTGCAAGTAATTTTTGGTAAAGAAAGTAATGATTGGCACTTATGTAAACCAAGGCATGTACTATCTTTAATGAAAACTACATTGGAACCATTTGTACCAAACATATAAGTTCGTTTCTTACTTTGACTACTTTCTTTGAACATTCTATTGAATCACCATTAAAATTTGAGAAATCTACTTCATCATGTTAAGGATCTGAATTTTCTACTTTATTCATCTCGATTACCTATAGTTAAGCATGTGGTTAGTACTCAAGAGCATTTAATCTTTGGTTATCATTTGGACCCCTTCCATAACTAGTCACCAGTTAGGATTATGAGGTTAATATTAAGTAGTAGATAAAGCATGTTAAACTAGGTATCTTGGACGATAATGCATGATCCCTAAAAGTGTGGACACTTCTCCCTAAACTTGTTAAGAACTTTAAGAGTCCAACGCTTTCCATTATACTAGTAAGAAGCTTGAAAACTCATGGTGAAAATATGATATGAACCTTGAAAGCCACCATTAAAGTTTATTTCTCTAGACCCACCAGATCCACCACAAAGCTTTTTGCCATTTTAGGATGTATTTGCATCAATATTTTCTTAGTCTTGGGGATTATAGTTAACCACCAAGTTGGTAGCCAACTTAAGTGCCTCCTTTTATATGGTGTTCTTATAGCTTTTGATCTCTTTTTGGGCCCAAGGT